>JAOTOM010002618.1:0-111209 GCA_034440615.1 Ashinkailepas kermadecensis | reverse complement strand
AAATACAAATTTATATCCGGATTTGGGCCACTTTATTTTGCCATCCCGTAAAAAGTTAATTTCATGAATATTATTTTCTTTTTTTTTCCTGTTTTCCAAGAATTTAGCCTATCCGAGGACAAAATAATCAGGAAATAGTTCATCGAAAAACTACAACCGAACATTGAGAATCCACTTAGTGTCGAAACGACTTCTCCCTCTTTCGCTTCGCATTGTGCCTAATTTCATTATTGTTTTATGATATTTATATAAGTTGCTTCAGATTTACGTCGATCAAAGCGGAATAAAAACAGTACGAAAAGAAACAGCATGCAACCGTCATAGTAAACTGCTACTACTACTACTACTCATAGTAAACGATCAGTGCTAAATGACCAGTGTGATTATCGACTTCAGAAAATGTAAAATAGGATTGCTTGTACTACGTCAATTTATCAAAGAGGACAGTCACCACCAAAACTAAAGAATACTTAGAAGAGCCGCGATAATACTGTCACCACTCATGATAAATGTTGGGCAATCTTACACATACCTAGGCTGAACACGAGTAGCATGCTATACTCGACATTTATGCAGCATTGCTTGAATTTTTCATGGGCTTGACGTCCAAAGTTGGGGGGGGCTAGCTACCAAGTTGGGGGATGAGCTGCAAGTTGTGGGGGAGGGGAGGTGGGGGCTGGAGCCCTCCCAACTAAATGGGATTCTACACCCTTGATAAGCATACCAAAGTTTACGGTGCAGGTAGCGGTGTTTTTTTTTGTCCAGGCTTATAGATCTTCCCTTTCCAGGCTTAACCCAGATAGCCCCTCTGACGCCCATTAAGTCTGAACACTTTACGACTAAATGACTTATGACCAAAGTTGAATTAACGATGAGATACATTGTATAGCAATGCGGCCATCAGTTAATTGAATAGTGCAAGCAATATGTCCTTTTAAAGGTTATGAATATAACCTACGTGAAAATATTTTCTGGAATGTCGGCATTATTTAGCACACAAGAATCTAACACCGTTTTACATTATCAAGAAGTCAAGCAAAACTCCTAATTAGTGAACTTTTTATGCTTTTGAACATTAGAAGCCAACGTTCGACATCGCACATTGCTCAGTGTACGCTTCCCATTGACAGTATTATCTATTGGAGTTAGGAGGAGACGCCCATATTGTTTTCACATTTAATTAGTTCCATTAGAATCTTGAGAGCTTGGTGAGGACAGCGAAATATTAAGCAGTACCTTAGAACGGTTACATCACACACAGTTTCCGATTTCGAAGGCAATTATACATGTGCGTGCATTTCTATTTATGTGTCATCCTTCCAGAAACATCTTCAGCTGCCTGCTGGAACTTGCTACGCGACACGGCCATTGCCCTAAGGCACGAAAATCAGACAATTCGGCATTAAAAGGTAAAAGTTCCCAGGTAACATTCGATGACAGGAAAAGTATTAACAAGTCAAGGATTAAAAGTAATGGAAAATACAAGAAGTAACAAGAAATGGCAAGACACTTCACTTTGCCTCCAAATTTCCGCCCTCTTCCAGACCAGTGATAAAATAATTGTTCTTCGTTAAGTGTGAGATGTCGAAACGAGTACAGCAGGATGTCAAAATTTGCCATGGAAACATGCTGTTAAAAAATCGTTTTGAGTCTTTCAATGCTCAATTGTAAGCCAATAGCATACTCCTAAGTGTATGTTTTCGCTTGCTTTGGGATCTACCTGATGTAGGGATACCATATTAACGATAACGATAACAATACCATCCTATGAACAAATGGTATTGCATAACAGACCACATAATATATTTGATACACAATAACCTAGCAGCTATGCATCTCGTAACAACTGAAATTGTGAAGCGAGGTGTTTGTACATCACAAATTCACAATCCATAATGGTTAACACAAGCATGATGCGTTTGCATAGGATACTGTTAGAAAAGGAAATAGAACTTCAAAAACATGAATCAAGAAGAACGGTGTCGTCTTGTCTTTGAGAAAGTTGTCTATTCATGTTCAGGAAGTGGTATATTCCACCCTATGTATTTCACATATAATGTATCGCTGCTGCAGGCTACTCTGTACCTAATCGGCGTCCAACTGTACACCAAATGGCACGGACAGAAAGAAGGGCAAGCCAGGAGAAATGTGCTTCATTTTACTGACAACTCAAACCTTAGTTTATCGACAAAGTCGTTGCATCATGCTGCATGCAACATGCAGCATGCGGCATGACGCACATTGCATGCAACGTGCAGCATGTTTCATCATATACGCATCATGTAATCCCGGACTCCTGTAATATTTCAACATTTTGGGGATCCGCGCTGAATGAAAAGCAAACGGCTGCCACTCAGCTTCATTTGCTGTTCGTTTCCTCGCCCAATTGCTTCGGGCGCTCCTTCACTTCTTCGCATGTCCTCGCCCAAAAGCACTGCCCAGTATGTCTAGCCCAGTTGATACGGGGGTCCTCACACGACAGTTTCGAGCTGCCTCTGTCATTGGTTTCAGGGATGTCCATGATATTAGCAACGCATTCGCATTCGCATTCAGCATCCTATTCGCATACTCTCCGAATTCGTTCATTTTTTTCAGGATATGTTCTTCGTCGCTTGCAAAAGTAAGGCAAACAACGATTCTTCAGTAGGACGAGCGGTTCGATCTCCAGAGGTCCAGAGAGGTCACTCGGGTCAAAAACGGTGTACCGTATAACATTCGAAGTATTTCACTTAGCCGAATGATTCCAACGCCTAGATGTCCGCTGTCCATCAAAGATGTAGCACATCGAATTACGTGAACTTCAATGTCACAGTTTGACCTCAGGTCACCGAAGTTGGTTTTACTCATGCACTATATCTATTTACGGGGTACCGAATAAAATCATGGTGACACATTGGATATACCTGATTTTTGCATGTCGTAGCCTACATAGCACGTACAGAGCACATCAATCAAAATGACCCATTATGGCCACTGATTCATCACCGTTCGCCAAAAATGCCCCACAAATTCAACCATACCAAATTTTGTGTACCCGAAAATTTCCGCAAAATTTTACTTGGCACGACGAAAAAACACCCAGACATTGGTTATGGCCCATGGATGCAGCACATTGAAGCATCTGGCCTACAATCTCATAGTTTGACCTATATTCGCAAAATAATGTTTTGACCATGCATTATTGCCATCTACGGGGTACCTGATAATACCCTCCTAAATACATTCATCGGATGGACATTAGCGCCAAAAAATATCCCATCGGACAAGAAAGCAGCACATCCAAGGATGTCACCTTCAAGCTCACCATTTGACCTCAGGTCAACTTAGACTTTAACATTACACCCTATGGGAATATCACGGTGTACCGAGTACAATTTTCCTGAATACATTTATCGGATGGATATTACCGTCGAATAATCGCCCACCGAGCAAGCACGCAGCACATCCGAGCATGTGCCCGTCAGCGCCAGCGTTTGACCAGCGAATTTCATAAAACCTGACCTGAGGTCAAGTCTTCGCCTCTGAAGGCAAAATGTTTCGTCGTAGCAGAAAATGGTTTCGGGATGCATGTACAATTTTCAGACGAATCGGAGAACATTGGTGAATTCGTTTCTGAATGCGTTGTTGAATGGGACGCTAGTGCTACCTGATGGTAAATGCGTCATCGATAGAGGTCAGGTCACGCAGTGTGCTGCTTCTTGTGTTGCTAGTGCATGCATCAGTGTTGAGATGGTGTACATTCAATGCTTCGTTTGGCCCACATACGGTACCAAAGTGGACTACTTTCTCTTTCTGAATTTCATAAAACCTGACCTGAGGTCAAACGCTTGCGCTGACGGGCACGTACTCGGATGTGCTGCGTCCTTGCTCGGTGAGTGATTCTTCGACGCTAATATCCATCCGATAAATGTATTCAGGAAAATTGTATTCGGTACACCGTGATATTCCCATAGGGTGTAATGTTAAAGTCTAAGTTGACCTGAGGTCAAATGGTGAGCTTGAAGGTGACATGCTTGGATGTGCTGCTTTCTTGTCCGATGGGATATTTTTTGGCGCTAATGTCCATCCGATGAATGCATTTAGGAGGGTATTATCAGGTACCCCGTAGATGGCAATAATGCATGGTCAAAACAGTATTTCGCGAATATAGGTCAAACTATGAGATTGTAGGCCAGATGCTTCAATGTGCTGCATCCATGGGCCATAACCAATGTCTGGGTGTTTTTTCGTCGTGCCAAGTAAAATTTTGCGGAAATTATCGGGTACACAAGAATTTGGTGTAGTTGCATTTTTGGCCCATTTTTGGCGAACGGTGATGAATCAGTGGCCATAATGGGTCATTTTTATTTATGTGCTCTATGTACGTGCTATGTAGACTATGACCTGCAAAAATCAGGTATATCCAATGTGTCACCATGATTTTATTCGGTACCCCGTAAATAAATATAGTGCATGAGTAAAACCAACTTCGGTGACCTGAGGTCAAACTGTGACATTGAAGTTCACGTAATTCGATGTGCTGCATCTTTGAATGACAGCGGACATCTAGGCGTTGGAATCATTCGGCTAAGTGAAATACTTCGAATTTTATACGGTACACAGTTTTTGACCCGAGTGACCTCTCTAGACCTCTGGAGATCGAACCGCTCGTCCTACTGAAGAATCGTTGTTTGCCTTACTTTTGCAAGGACAAGATCATATCCTGAAAATAACGAATTCGGAGAGTATGCGAATAGGATGCTGAATGCGAATGCGAATGCGTTGCTAATATCATGGACATGTTTCAGGGCTGCCCGTGTGAGTGTTTCAGGCGCCACAGCCCGACGCGTGCCGGCCTGACGGCGCGAACACACCAATTACTTCGGGTCGCGTGCCCGAACACGACTGAACCACTCGACTCGGATTATCAGGTGAGGAATGAGATCGGGTTGCGTCGGGGACCCCAGGTCACGTCATGCTCCGGAGCATAGCCAGTCAAGACCACGATTACGGCTATTTTCGTCATGCGCGAACATGTTTTCCGGGCGGACAGCACCAGGGAAGGCTTGCCTGTCCTGACACGCACGTGGCTGGTGTCATACCCGGTTTGTGACTCACCATCAGACGATGGTTGCTCATCGTCTTTGATGACGTCAGCATTATTGTGCAACTTCTAACCCGAACGCCAAGCATACTGCCGCATGCCAAGCATGTTTATTATATAAGCAACTTATTTCAAGGTAAAGGGTGGCCAGAAACCCCCTTATTTTAAAATTATAACAGCCACTGGCACCATATCCGTGAAAAGAACGGAATGCATGGCAGAAATTTCCATTTGGGGAAATTTTCCCCCAATTTTTGGGGTGTTTTTTTTTTATTTTTTTTTTTTTTTTTTTTTTTTTTTCCCTTTCCCTCTTTTTTTTTTTTTCTCCCCCCCCCCCCGAACTTTTTTTTTATTTTTTTTTTTTTTTTTTTTTTTTTTTTTTTTTTTTTTTTGTGGTTTTTTTTTTTTTTTTATTTTTTTTTTGGGGGGGGGGGGGAAAACCCTACTCGGGGGGTTCTGAAATACATTACCATTACCATGGCAGAATTTCCATTTTTACCGCCCGTTTTCACCAGTATTGCTGCGATACCACTGATAAAGGTACACCGGTACGGTATATGAAGGAGGCCATGAGAAAATGTGTTGCTGTGCGGACGGGAAGACTTTTTTCGGTTCGAAATGTCAGCAATTAAAATACTAAGAATTGTTTTCTTCTTCGACTTGTATCTTGCTAAATTGCATCTAAATGCTGCCTTGGGTGCAGGGGCGCAACTTGAATAGTATGCCGGGGGGCTAGCTAATATTTGGATCAGCCAGGTGCGCCTGGAAGGGCCTCCCCAGCTTCAAGTGGATGGCTTCACCAGCATGTCAGGTTTAGCACACTTCGCGCGTCGAACACTGGCGCGGTCCTCCTCGGCCAAGCCGACGGGGAGGGCTGTTATCGCCCAATTCCCACTGGCTGCGCTGCAGATTTGGTGACATAACTCTCGCCCCACTGAGGGAGGGGCAGTATTAATCTGCACCCTAGCGATTATTTAATAGCTCGAAAACGCGTAGCGATATCAATTTGAAGCATTCAGTATCTGTTCGCACATCAATTCAAATATTCAAATTCACTAAAATAGCAGCATGTGACAAAAACAATATTTTAGCTCATTCTGGGTGACGTCACCTCTCGCCAGTGGCGCAGCCAGGGCTTTCCTCACGAGAAAACTATAAAACAAATTAGGGCCAAAGATATTAACAATTGGCTTGCGCCAAGTGGCAGCTAATTTAACGGCAACAATAGTACCATTCACTAATTGTGTGCATGGGTGTCACTTCGTGAAATTGATTGGGGTGGGGGGGGGGGTGATGCCCTTGATGGCATTTATTTCCGGAGAAGGGCACCATCGGCTGAACAACTCGTTGAGCTGGGGCGAGGGGAGTGCACTCAAGCGTTCTCGAAATGCCTCCACTCGTTAAGTTTAGGTCTAATTTCGGCGGACAAATCAATGATGGGAGCGAATTAATGAATGGGGGACAGTGCCCCCCCCCCCCCATAGCGCTTACCAAGAGACACCCCTGATTCTGTTCCTTTTGTGTAGCATGGTTGTCAAAGTTTGGAAGGCTCCGGAATGGCTGGAAGGCTCCGGAATATATGCCATTCAGACTTAGATTGTGAATATCCATAGCAAATTTCAAGTTAATATGTGTCAAAACGACTGAAATATGGCGTACCAAATGCCCAGTGACGGTCAGAGTATTGTAAGAAATTGAGCGTCGCGCGTCGTCTCTGTACCGTTTGCGGTCAGTATGGAACCAACACCAGCGGCAATAACCTTCGACTTTGTTTGAAACCTTGTAGAGCTTTCCACTTTCCCTGTAAATGGCTTTAAGAATATCTACTAGAAAATAAGAGGACCTAAACCCCGCAAATATGCGCAAATCAGTTTCCATTGCATCATTCGGGTTCCTGGAAAATTGTGGTGTAGAAACGTGCACCGTATAGGTATGATATATGAAAACATTTAATACTCGACCTCAGAATGCCACGTAACCCACCATGACCTGAATGTTGTCTTTCCTCACTGATGCCTTTCTTTGCCATCTTAGGATGTACGGCGCATGGCAGCACCCAAATTCGACTTCTGCGCTACTTTAATGCTATAACGTCTGACTGAACTCGAAACTTCACCAATCGGTCAACTTTAAGCATCGGAATGACCTATGAAGTGACATGTAACACCTATGTCAATATACTTGACTTATCTGAACCCAGGTTGTCCAGCTCTGTCACTTGCCGCCAAAAGCAACGAAATCGGCACGCAACGTGACAAGTCAAGCAGGGGGCATCATCTCCTCCCCCCCTCAGAGTGGCGCGGTCGGCTGCCGATACCAGTGACGCGCGGGTTTAGTACCAGAGTACTATGCTAAGCAGAGCTTGTTCCATGGACCGTCACCTCGCATGCCGATCTGGGTCTGGGAAGTCCAGTTGAACGACATAGTTCAAGGGCTGTGGGCTCCACGTGGCATTAATGTCCCGTCTCGGCCAGGCTGCCGCACCTCGGCCTCATCGGAGCAGTTCCTAGCTGAACCTCCCAGACGGTGTCAAGAGCCAGCACGTGGTGCAACTCGAACCCCGTCACGCCAGGAAGTGGGAGACCATTGCAGGTGGACACTCTACCAAGTGGGCTACCTGGGTTCCATAGTGATTCTGCTGCACTGAGAGGAATGGAAACTACGTTAGGGTAAAGGTAGCTAACCTCGTGAAAAAATGCAGATGTGCTGCCAGACTTTGTGTGTATTGACATTTTGCGCCAAAAAAAATGGGATGACGTTTTCGAGTGGTTCGTTGCCCATAATTTGAAACACGTTTTTTGTCCCCACCCCGAATGTAGTTTGTGAAACAAATACTCATTTCAACTCTAATTCTCTTAACTTTGTACAGTGGCATTTAACTTCGTGAAGACAAATTCTTACTTCGTGATTGGAGAAAGGTATCAAATATTGTCACACGATCAGTGCGTGCAAGCACGGCATAGGTAAATGCATGCATGTATGCCGGTGTATCTACTACGGTATGCCTGTTTACGCTTCTGTATGTGAGGAAGCAGGGATGTTGTTTTACATAATCTTGAGGGCGCAAGTCCCCCTCAATGTTGGCATTGTCTCCAATAATGTCAATATTTAACATAGAAACCTATGGAGTTTGGCACCCCCCCCCCCCCCCCCAATAATGTCAAAAAATCACAAGACCGTGGGAAGGAGGGAGGGAGAGAGAGAGAGAGAGAGAGAGAGAGGAGAGTGATCGTGTATTTATGTATGCATATATATGTGCATGTTTCATTGAATACGACGAGTTCAGCGTTGGTGATCTTGTTGTTTGTGGATTCAATTGATCGTATTATTTTCCTTGTCTCTTCGTTGTGTTTGTGTAGTATTTCGCCGTAGTGCATGATGGTCAAGATTAAAATTAACACATAGGTCATCACTGTATTTTATCGACGTTTCGTCTTAACCTAAGACATTTTCAAGACGGTATGTTGGGAAAGTCACATTGATGAAATATACACACAATTTTGGGTAACAATTCTATTCACACAATTTTACAGTTTTGGGTAACAATTCGCGTGCGTTATGTGAGTGGGCGCTGCAAGTACTGGAAATTTACATTTCCGGTATTACACTGCAAGACACGTCACTGTGGTGGGGGGGGCTGCCCCTCGTAGAGTTTGAGTGTTCCACGCGCGTTGATTTGTTTGTTGATAGCTGCATCGATGTGTCTGATGTATATAGCCTCTAAAGCAATAAGACGTCGTTTGTTGTGGGTGGTTGCGAGTATTTTAGTGTTTTCTACTAGTAATTTCCTTGTCAGCGCTGTGTTGTGGTGTTCGTGTGTATGAGAGAGTGGCCCGCCGTTTTGTAGGTACATTGTGAGTCTTCGACCGTGAGTCTTCACATAACGCACGCGAATTGTTACCCAAAACATAAATATCAAGTGTGTATATTTCATCAATGTGACTTTCCCAACATACCGTCTTGAAAATGTCTTAGGTTAAGACGAAACGTCGATAAAATACAGTGATGACCTATGTGTTAATTTTAATCTTGACCATCATGCACTACGGCGAAATACTACACGAACACAACGAAGAGACAAGAAAAATAATACGATCAGTTGAATCAACAAACAACAAGATCACCAACGCTGAACTCGCGGTCGTATTCAATGAAACATGCATATCAAATAATCTGCTTCCAAACTACTCACACACACACACACACACACATATATATATATATATATACATATATATATATATATATATATATATATATATATATATATATATATATATATGTATATATATATATATATATATATATTTATATATATATATATATATATATATATATATATATATATATATATATATAAATATCTATATATATACATATATATATATATATATATATATATATATATATATATATATATATATATATATATATATACATACACTAGCGGATCCAGGGAGGGTCCATTCCGGTCATGGCCCCCCGAAGCGCTTAAAAGGGGTGGGGGCATAGTGTCTTTTGGACCCCCCGAAACCAACAGAAGTAAACTAAATTAAAATGCAGTAACCTTCGCCGAGGTAAAAAAATAGCGTCTGAATGAAAGAATCTCCAATTTTTAAGGTATTTTGTATAATTGTTAATATATAATTGGAAGCCAATATCGTAGCATAGTAGATTATGACACACATCGTGGGTTCCATGCTGCTCAAGTTCTGCTTACAGCAAAAGTTGACAAAAATCGGATCCACCAGTGTGTACACGTGCACGAACGTTGACGTGGCACAAGACGTTGAACGTGAACGTGAACGTTTTGGTAAACAAGAACAAAAATCCGGTAATTTAGAAACGGTGGAGGTAGGCTGTGGTCCCTACACAGGAAATTATGTTGTCATTAATTGTTATTTTTTTTAATGGGCCCCTTTGCCAAATAGTGGTCGAAATCCAGTGCTTTTAACCAAAAATAGTGAGGGAATGGACACCCTCCAAATCCTTTCGACCCCTCCTCTGATGCAATTCTTAGGTACGCCACTGGGGAAGGGGAGGGGGGCTAGGGCTGACGCCGAAAACCGAAAGTCGGCCCCCACCAAACCGGTGGGCTAGATCCGCCAGTGTATGCATATATATATATATATATATATATATATATATATATATATATATATATATATATATATATATATATATATATATATATATATATATATATACATATATATATAAATATATATATATATATATATGTATATAAATATATATACATACATATATATATGTATATATATATATATATATACATATATATATATATATATATATATATATATATATATATATATATATATATATATATATATATATATATATATATATATATATATATATATATATATATATATATATATCTATATATATATACATATGTGTGTGTGTGTGTGTGTGTACACGAGGAAGTCCTGGGTGTGCTCCTGGATCTACTTTCGATCACAAAACCAGTCGCAGTGGAACCACAAAGCATCCGTTGTATCTACAATGGGCAGCGACTTTTGCTATGTATAGTGTTCTAACTTCGTGACTTTTCAGAGCACCAAGTTAGGCTTCACGAAGTTGGAATACATGCTACGTTCAGACGTTTAGCACTATTGCCACGATACAAGAAGGGTGACTTTAAATATGGCACACATGTCCATGAACGTCACAACACAGTCACCATCATGGCAGTTCATACAACTTTTCTGCTATAAATGGAAGCGGCGCCGCGACACAAAGTTATTCTACAATGCGAAAAAGTACAAAAACCGAGGTTTTTGGCTACTAGGTACTAAGCAGCGGATGGCGATAATGAGGAATAAATACCTGGAGTTGTCTCCATGGGGTCGAAGCAACCGGAAAACGACTAGGGGAGCGTTGTCAAATTCTTAAAAACGTGTCAAATCGCAAATCACGTGGCTAAGAATTTCACCAAACTACACACCCATATCTTAATTGGAACTTTGTGCCAAGCAGCAAACGCGTGGTAGAAGTAGAAAAAGATGAAGTTTATCTCCGGCAAAAGCCTAGAACTTCGGTATCTGACCAGTGCAGGCTATTCGTCACAAGGGCGCACAATTGCATCACCAAAAGTGTCAATAGGATGGCAATGCAAAATTTTAGCGCGATCCGTTCAGCACTTCAGAAGTTAGCCTATAATAATCCAGGGGGTTTCTCCCTCTGTGCTGATGAGGGTTAGGTCGATGCTTACCCAGGGGCGGATACAGAGGGCACTGGGGGCACATGCCCCTCCCCATGGAAGGTTGCACCGGAAGGGCGCCACCTTCCTTATGTCCCATAATTTCAAACCATACGCATCTTCGCATTTTCCAAGCACACTGGGATTTGTAGCGTACCAGACTGAATAAACTGAAACGTTGCTGATGGGTCGCGAGGCTACCAGATTCGACAGCCATAAATAAATTACTTCATGAATGATACCAACTAATGGTATGATAGTATAAAATTCCCTCATGATAGCTGCGGGAATATAAAATGTAACCAAGTGGCCATATGGTATTTATTTTTAGTGACTGGTTGTGAACCAAGAATATTATTTTGGATTTTAAGGGCCTCCAGAGTCGCAGGATGCGACCCATGCAGCCCTCTGGCTACTGCACTGCACTGGCGCAAGTTATTTCTGATAATAGTAACGATTTATCGAGTCCGCAGTACATTCCCGAACTGTTCATTGTTGTTTGTTTATTGGGTGGTTCACGACGCATATTGGATGATTCACGACACACTTTGTGAACGCTCACGGCTAATGACGCCACCCACACTGTATCGCCGGCGGGCTGCGCGATTGGGAAGTGTTCCGACCGGTGCGAGCAGGGGCGTTGCTTTATATACTTTTGAGTGGCAATTGCCCCTCAATGTTTGCTTTGCCCACAATAATTTCAACTTTTAACATGGGACCCTGTGGAGTGTGCCTCCCAATTCATTTGGGCCTGCCCATTGTCTTCATGCATTTTGCCCCCCCCCCCCTCAATAGTTTCCAGAAATATTCACTCGTGGGTGCGAGTATTGAACCCGGGACCCTGGTATCCAGACTTCAGCACTCTAACTACTCGGCAATCCTCGCCAAAGATTCAGGGACTGCGTTGAAACTTGAAGTCAACGAGAAGTGTCACTTCCTGCGTGCAGTGTTTCTTTCCTTGCTTATTTCCTTAATTGAAATCGACAAATATTTCCACATTAATCGACAAGGAGCCATGGGCATGGTTCTCAGTATAATGCTCTTTATTATTCCTGGTTATGTCATTTTGCGCTGGTATAAGCAGGAGTTAATAGAATGGGGGGAGGCTGAGTCATGCACCATTCATGGAAAATGCGGAGCCCCTGGGCCGGGAAAGCCTCGATTTCAGGAAGGCTCGATTGCACCTCCCCTGCTCAACGATTTTTTCAGCAAAAAAAATGCCCCTTTCAGAGGAAAAGGTCCCCTTTGAGACGAAACGGTGCCCTTCAATATGCTCGAGTGCATCCCCCGGCTCAACTAATGTTTCCACTGAAGGTGCCTCTCCAAGGAAATGTGCCCCCGTCCCGATGAGAATTCCTGGATCCGCCCCTGGGTATGATGAGCTGTCCGTCTCTTGCACTCGTGGGCGAAAGCCCTTCTTTATCTTGCACTTGGGGAGGGGGGGATAATTTTATTTCCATGGGTCCACCTGTGTACTCAAGCTAAGTGCTTAACAGCAGACAGCCACAGCCTCACCTGACTCAGATCTGCCCTAGCTCAGTAACCTATAATGTATTACATTGCATTCATTATTTACATTACATACCTATAATTGTTATTATAATTGGTATTACATACCATTGAATATTATTACATTGCATTACAAGTCGTGCTTATTAATGACAGACAATCAGGTACACCAAGTTTCAAATAATATTATCCAGGTTGTCTTGAACAACTTAGAAGTAGGGGAGGCCGGGGATAGTTGATACAAAGGTTGGTTGATGCGACAGTATTTTCTCCAAAAGTATGAAGCCGGTTTCCATGGCTACCATACATGCTGCTACTGGCACCCTCTTCTTGCGGCAAAACCAAGCGCAAGTCTTTTAGACCCGCAGCTGTGGAATGGTGACGATGTGGCACATTTTTTCGAGAAAAAGTATAATTCCAATGTCTGTGCTCCCTCCTTAATTTCTAATTTGACGTCCACTTGCTAACTTCTTAGGTGTCTGTTATCATTACCATGTTCTTTCTGCTTTGCAACTGTGAAATGTTGTATCGTTAGCCGCTACCCTGTACTCGTACTGTTGCATAATGTGTAGCAGAAAACCTGCTATGCAAATTGATACAGCCTGCATCAAGTGAATCAGCATGCATCAATATCAGCCTGTATTAACGTTTTGTGGACTGGTAATGTACCATAATATTCACAGAATCGCCTAGTTGTATTCAGGTGTTTGCTTAAACTGTTTCAAAATAATATCGTTCAATATTTCTACGGGAATTTATCACCCGACATAAAAGACTGAGCAAAGGAAAAGGTGCAGCTATGAAATGAACGTTTGCGCATTCCATAAATGGCATAAACCATGAGAAAACCAGTATTATTGCTGTAAGGGTGAAATAATGACCTAGCAGATGGCCCAAGCAAACGACACCTATGGATAATATATGTTATGAAACTTACAATTTATCAACTTACCCCATCGTCAGTAACAACTTACCACTGTTGCGGGGTACGTTTATAAACTGATAGTTACGAAAAAAAAATTATCGGGGATGATACTAGAAGGTTTAGACTTAGCATGAGTGTAGCTATCACCTCGCTACCGTTCCAAAGTGATGAGTTATTTTGAGTTTCGCCAAATTGTACCACTAGACCCGGTCTCCCTAATATCGGATGGGAATAAAATTACGGTCGTGAAATCGTCAGTCATCGCACAAAGGGAAACTCATGGATAGCACTGTGAGAATGAAGAAAAGGGTGCGGGAACTATTTCAGGAAGCATGGTGACTATGCGCAGCGTGACCTTCAAAACAAATGTCACCGAGCAGTTGATGGTATTGCGTAGTCGGCAGCGTCCCAGTATGGCAGACGGCAAGTCATGCTGATGCGCGCTGGGTGATGCATGCATGCCGATGGTATCTTCGGTGCGCATTTGCTCAGTTGCAAGGCCGTGCGCACTGATGGCTGCATATTAGTCAGTGTATGCTGCAGACCGAGGTCACCTCAGCTTGGCACAGGAAACTAGTTTAACACGCGCCCTGGAGGGCCTCTGAAAATTACGCGCACGGGGGGCGGATTCCGCCCCCCCCCCCCTAAGATCTCGGCTCCTATTAAAGCTGGAGGAACGAAATTCACAGGGTGCATGGGTACAGCAACGAACTCTATTGTGTGCAAACATCATGACCTTAGGTCAATATCTTCAAGGTCAAATGAGGTCACATTTGTCAAAATGTTCTTGTTTTGCGTGGCTTGGCTTGTCATTGTTATGGGTCGCTGTGATTGTGTTTAAATGCTCCAAAGTGGGCATCAATAATGTTTTGGACATTACTAATGATGCAATACAGATGCTAGACCCGACATTTGACCGCAGGTCACCTATATAGCAGCACTTTATCAGGTCAGTTACCTGTTCCAGTTACCGGAACCGGGCCGCCCGCCCGACTGCTCCGTCGGGCAGCTCGGCGCAATCGGCTTCGCGAAGAAAGGAGAGAAGTACATGAATAAAGTGTGGAAACGCAATGACAAATAGTAGTGCATTTATGACAACATTCCAGTTCACCAAGTTTGGTTCCACTAACCTGTCATGACCCTAGTGAAAAAAATCCCATGGGATTGACCCATCAAATTGCATGGGATTGTCCTTGTCAGGATATGAAACATTCCCCATGAATCGTGTGGGAATCCCATGCGGTTCCCTATGGGAATCCACCATGGGATTCCTACAGAATCTCCGAGGGATTTTATACTATTCCCAGTGAGAATTATCCAGGGATTTCCACTGAGAAATCCCAGTGGGGAAGCCCAGACCCTGATGGGATTTATGACCCAGCATAAACCCCACTGGTCTTCCCAGAGCATGTTCGTGCAAACAGGATGAAACGATGTACGACACGCATATTTTGAAAGACAAACAAACGATATTTGACGTATATTTATCAGGTGTTTTTGCAAAGTCAGCCAACATGTTGCATCTCAGTCACTCCCGGCGCTCATATACTCCTTACTTTTCAGTTGGCAAGCACAATAATAGCAGAATGTAGGCCTTCAAGTGGGGTAATATATAATGAAGAATAAAGCTAGGCTTCAGAAAAACAAAGTTAACTTAGTCTAAGCTCTTGCTTTAAAAAAAGAAAAAAAAGAAGGTATTATTGCTGCTTAAGGTATCTACAAGATCAGTTTTGCACACATTTTACCTCCATGAGGCAAACAAAGGGTTAGGTTTGGTTACATTAGGTTGGGTTAAACTTTTTCCTTTAGACCAGACAAATCATTCAGGAAAAAAATGTACAAACACGTCTCTGAACACGATGAAGATGATGGAACCATTCGCTCTTGTGAAAGGTTGTCAAAATTTTGACATTCTTCATGATTTTCTATTAACTTTTTTGGAAAAAAATAAGTTTTTTTGTGGATTGAGACGAACTTGCGTGTTTGCATATTGCAAAGAAAAACAGAAAAATTTGTGATATTTTTCATTTATATAAACTTGTTTTTCTTCAAAAGCAGTTTGTGATAGTTTAGGTTAGCTTAGGTCAGGCTTTAAAAAAGTATTCAAAAACAGCTAGGTTAGGTTCCGTTAAATTTGTTTAGGTGTTTTTAATTTGAGAAAAAAAATTCCGAGAAAACAAATGTCCAAAAACTTTCCATTAAAAACGTTTTCCTGCGTGGAAGGTTAGGCTAGGTTAGGTTATGTTGCATTTTTCATGATTTTGAACATTACTTTTATGCTATATTACCCAACTCCAAGCCCCTTCATGGGTGTTATTTTGCCTCCCAACTGAAAAGTATGCATTTGCAGAGGAAATGAGTTGTCACATCACAATCTTGTTAAGCAAATTCATGAACATTATAAAAATAAATTCCAAGAAATCGAAAATTAATTTGAGCTACAAATTTACCTAGGTACCTACCTACCTATCTACCTAACACAATCATGATGAACTGTCCAAATCACCAGTTCCAGCTTGCAGTAGCATTTCATTTAGACATCAACTACCGAACCAGATGATGGCAGCACTACTAATAATCCTACAATATGTCGCTATAAGCATATCACATCACCCCACAACAGTCTATCACAATTTTGTGTACTTAATGATTGTCCACTTGCCTTTTCAGGTCCTTGCCTTGCTCTCAAACGCACAACCGTTACCATCGTCAATAGTTCGTAAGATAGAAGGCCAGCCCGTGTGGACCTGACACAAAAAGATTCAAACAGGGGAGTTCAAACAGGTCGGCCGCCGTCCAACTGCCAATTACACAGCGATGCCATCGAAGTGCCAGCGTCAGCTGACGATTGGTCTGATGACGGATCCTCCATTGTGAAGATTGTCAATGCCGTTCGAGCCATTGTTCTGGCTGTTTCAGAACCACGTATTTTACGTGACATATTGAGTGTCTGCATGAATGATTCAACTCTGAATTAATTGTTCGTTGGTCTTGGTGCAGGTTGCTATACCGCAATTGAAGTCTCTTAGACCAGTCTCTCGGCATGTTAGGCACGGTTGCCCAAAAAGGGGAAGCCTCGTGGATGCCTGAGGGATCGGGCACCTAAAAGTCGTAACGGGGTTCTGGTACGCTATACGGAACTGCCCCAATTCTACGATAGGACTGTTCTGGTTTTTCCACGGATTCTGTATATTTCAATGGGATTTGGTTTTGATCATGGGACAATCCAGGTTTTCCTCCATGGGACATATGGGATCCCATATGTCCCATGGAGAATAAATGCCGATCCCATGGGATTTTTTTCACTAGGGGAGCTTGACCTGACTTGACCTCGGTGACCTAACAAGACCTTGAAACTATATAGCATATCAATATACATCAAACAAGTCGCTAGTGTTGCCAAGAACACTTCCCTTTTGCGAATATACTGGAAGCGCATCAGCGCCGATTTTTGTGGTCC
The DNA here is from genome assembly GCA_034440615.1 of Ashinkailepas kermadecensis. Classification (NCBI taxonomy): domain Eukaryota; kingdom Metazoa; phylum Arthropoda; class Thecostraca; family Neolepadidae; genus Ashinkailepas; species Ashinkailepas kermadecensis. The sequence goes on along the minus strand of JAOTOM010002618.1, from coordinate 94,006 downwards.
GGCGCTACGACATCTTTTTACTTTAACGGCCCCTAACTCGAAAATGTCGGCCGATTTCCATTTTTCTTACTTTAAACGACGCGCCGATCATTTCTAAGCAGGTACGCAGAAAATCGCGTATATCGACCGGTAAAATCTGCAGTTATGTACGAAAAACCGGAGGGGTGAGCGGATTTCACCCCCCCCCCCCCCTCCAGTGCGCGTGTTAAGCTACCAGCGAGCTGTCACACAAGCACGTCAAGCGAAAGAAAAAGGAATGCATTCATTTCCATGTTAGTTTCATGCAAAACAACCGGGAGGGGGGGGGGTAAATTTCCTTCTTATGGATTGTCTTAAGCCCGACCAAACAATGTGATGAATCAGAGGACTCGGTGCGCGAAGCGTGCCAAAAATTACAAATTTTGCGTGATAGAAATCTGAAAAATTATCGTTTGACCTGTTGTATTTTTGGTTGGATAAAGACCACTCCATACTACTGATGTTCGGTAGAGAGCCATGCTTACCTGCAACTGGAAGTACGAAGTGCCTCTACTTGTTGACAGGAATCTTACTGTTTCCGAACATGTTTACTGGATGATCAAAAGTTTAAAATATGTCATCGCTCGGCTATCCGGGCATGAAGCAAACGTCGTAAGAGGAACAAGAAAATTATTGCGAAACAGCTAACCGAGTATCAGTTCCAGGTCGGATACCCGGTGACCCTGTCTATATTTTAAGAGAATTATGCCTCGTGAACATTAGTATAGAGGAGTTCAGACAGTAGTTCATCCGATTATGGAAGGCAGCTGTCGTCACTGGCGGATCCAGGGAGGGGCCATTCCGGCCATGGCCCCCCCGAAACGCTTAAAAGGGGGGGGGCATAGTGTCTTTTGGCCCCTCGAAACCAACAGAAGTCAACTAAATTAAAATGCAGTAACCTTCGCTGAGGTTAAAAAATGGCGTCTGGAAGAAAGAATCTCCAATTTTAAAGGATTTTTTTTTATATTCAAAATAATGTTTGGAAGCCAGTATGGTAGCGTAGTAGATTCTGACGCACATCGAGGATTCCATGTTGCTCAAGTTCTGCTTATAGCAAGAGTTGACAAAATCGGATCCGCCAGTGTGTACACGTGCACGAACGTTGACGTGGTACAAGACGTTGAACGTGAACGTGAACGTTTTGGTAAACAAGAGCACAAATCCTGTAACATAGAAACGGTGGAGGTAGGCTGGGACCCCTACACAGGAAATTATGTTGTCAATTACTATTTTATTTTAATTTTAATTATTAGTGTAAAAAATTGGCCCCTTTGCCAAATAGTGGTCGAAATCCGATGCTTTTAAGCAAAAATAGTGGGAGAATGGTCACCCTCCAAATCCATTCGACCCCTCCCCTGATGCAATTTTTAGGTACGCCACTGGGAGAGGGGGAGGGGGGGGGGCTGACGCCGAAAACCGAAAGTTGCCCCCACCCCAAACCGGTGGGCTAGATCGGCCAGTGGCCGTCGTTGTGACAAAAATGTCTGACTTGAATTACAGGGTACGTCTGCTGGGCGGCAGGAAGTCGGTTGTTGTTCATCACAACAGATTGAAGCCCAGGAGCACTGGCCCTGAGATGGCCATTGGTCACGCTGAACTGTTTGTTCCAGGGGAGGAGCAGCAGGAGAAAGGAATTAGAAGTTGAGGGTTAGCCTCAGTTCGTGGCTGGGCCTGCGGTGTTGGTGACTGGCGATGATTACAGGCACGAGTCCACTGATACGCGATCGATCCCGATTGACTGTCTAGACCTTGAGAGAGGGGAGGACCGGCTGCAGCTTTCGGTAAATATAACCGATTCGGCTGATCCGCATGATGGCAATGTGGAGTCCATGCCGGCGGCACAGTCACAGCTGTGACACCTGTCACAACTGTGATGCTCAGGTGAATGGGGCAGAGCCTTCGAGACGAGTTATGTGTCTTAGCGTCCCGGTGGGAGGTGGAGCGTCGCCAGTGCCGGCGATCGTGTTCCTGATTCAGAATCAGGATTAGATCGGGCTCCTCCGTCTGGTAGGGGTTTCTAATTATTTCTCTTCGACTGGTTCATAAGGAAATTTTCCTTCGGCCGCCGCGGAGCCGGCAGCTGTCCTGCCTACGGCATCTCTCCATTTAAGTACCTGTTCCGGCACCGATATCTGGTCGTTTACGGGAGCCGAGGGTGCCGTATTTCCCCTAAAATATCTTGGGATTGGTGTTTGATGCACTTGCTTACTTACGTCACATGCACTCACTGTAGTTGGCCTGGTGGTGGTGGGACGGGGTGGATGTAGCTGGAAGCACATTAGGAAATTTCGGTTATTTTACGAGAGCATTCACGCGTGCTGTAATGGTGCGGCATCTGCGTCGATCCAGGTCGCGAGCCGGTTCGCCGCATGCGGGATTCCTTGATTACGAGATTATTGCCGATGTGCCTAATGTGTGGTGGTGGAAATTCGAACGCTTAAGTTCAGTCCTTCTCCCTCCCGGCAGCATTCGTCCGCTCCCATCGGTCCTCTTGGCCAATATAAAGTGATTGTTGTAATGCATTCGGGTTATGTTAAGGATAGCCATTTATGTTAGTTGTTTTCTGGGAGCAATTGCTCTGGGGTGTCTGGTTCTGGAGCCGTTGCGATTGTAACACAGTAGCCTGTAATGGCCACAAGGCTGAAACGTAATATATCGACTCGTGAGCTCGAATCTGTTTCGGAATACTGCTGCACACACCTAAGTGGCCGGAGTGGATGGTACATCCGGTGCACGTCCAGCTTGAAGATGCCAACACCCACCGTTCTCAGGTCTTGAACTTGACCCGCTCCAGAAGTTAAGCGGTTGACCGACGGTGGAAAATGGGGCATCACGAATTCCTTTTGCGACGAGCAACACGCTGGCTTTTCTCCCGCAGTTCTCGCCCAACGCCGAATCAGGGAGCAGGTTGATCGAATGCAGATTTCAGCGCCATCTATTTCTATTAATACTGGTGCACTAGCGACACGGCACGTTTCCAACCTTGCATGTCGTGCACCTCTACGCCTAACGTGGGACCGGCCACTCAGTGTCACAACCACAATCTTGCCGACATTGTTGCCACGTCCCAGGAGTTGTCAACAAGATTAACAAGTTGCCACAAAATTGACGCTTCCTTTGTTAGATACAAACAGTTCTCACAAAGCGGAGACAGATCAGTGTTAGGTAAGAACATCCTGCATGCAGATCTTCAGCGCGAGGTACACCTCAGGTGTTCAGCCTATCACATGAATCATCGCTGCATGTAAGATATGAAGGTACAACTTTGTGAACCAGGATTCTATCCATATAAGCAATTGCCACCAATGTACATGGAGACACATTTTGTCCACTCACACCCGCCCGCGCCCGGGCAGCGCGACACACGCACCGCCAACCCCTCGGCGCCTCAAAGAGAAATGCAGAGCATAATTAATATCACGCCATTAAAAAAAAACTTTAAAAAAAACTTGTGCCATAACGGTGGTGAGAATTCAACATCTTGAGAGACGAGTTCTTCAGGACCGCTACGCCAAGCAGGGAACACGATGTTTGACGCGACGAAAAGGAATTCGTAATGTCTTTTTCACCCACTAGTCATTTCAATAAATGCTGAAATATCTGATAAACTTACCTAAAATTGAATTTCAATTAAAGTCCTGAACAAAGAAACGGCTGGCCGTAAAAGCTTTCGAACAGCACAGAACACATTTATTAAACAGCACACTTCAGGTAAAATCAGCCAACGTCGCACCTCCTCAGCGAAGGTCGCACATAACTGAAGTTGACTAAGCTCGACAAAACTCAAGCGAACGAACTGAGTAAACTTGATGTCTTGTACCGTATTCAGCTTTGTGAGCGCACCACGACATACAGCAAATCAGCACTACTGTACACAACCGAGCTCTTCTCGGCAATCCTCACTAGACGGGCTAAACATCGAGCACAACTCGACGTCTTTCAGCTCCGCCACTGAGCAGAACCAGGGAGCCTTCACATTCCCCATTCCTGTCTGCACCTCTTCACCAGTAAAAATCGGAGCCGTCTTTTCCGTGAAGTGCCCCTCTCATCCGCTGGCCAACACAGACGCCGAACGGCCCGCCGGCGCGATCACTCCCCATCGCGTTGCACCCGCATCGGTGCTGCGTCCACGTGGCCCGGCGCCTGCACTGGCCGCCGGCCGGCACCTAGCAGCCAGCACCACCGCAGTCACTTGATCAGCAGCGTGTCGCTCCGCCTGCCACCCGCCATGCGCAGCCGCCGCACGGCCTCCAGCACGTGCTGGGGCGTCACCGACGCCGCCGGCAGCGCGCCGCTGGCGCCGCGGTCGCCGCGGTCGCCGCGCACCAACAGGCACGCGTCCAGCAGCAGCGCCGCCAGCTGGCGCAGCACCGTCTGCAGCAGCAGCGCCGCGTCGCGGTTGGGTCGCGGCTGGTCGTCCGGCCAGCGGCGCTGCAGCCACGCCGCCCACTTGCCGGCGTGCGCGCGCGCGCGCACCGCCGAGAACGCCTCGTACTGGGCGGCGCTCATGGCGCGTGTCTGCCAGTCGAGGCGCGCGCGGCGCGCGGCCAGCTCGGCGTCGCCGTCGGGCGGCAGCTGGGCGCCCGGCGAGCTGTCGAGCCGGGCGGAGAACGCGCGGCACCGCTCCAGCAGCTTGCCCGCGCCGCCGTCGCGCTTCTGCTCGTCGCCGCCGCCGTTCACGCTGCTGTGCACCTGGCGCACCTCCAGGAAGCTGAACACGCGCGACGTCATGATGGCGTCTCGCCGCAGCGCGTACAGCACGTCTTCCGGCTTGATCGCGGACCGGTTGCGTCCCGAGAGTGCGCTGCCGGCGCGGCGCGCGATGGCCGATATCTCGCGCACCAGGATGCGCTCCAGCAGGGCGGCCGTGTCGGCTCGCGGCTCTGGCCAGTCGCCCATCGACAGCATGACGTCGCAGATAACCGGCAGGATGGCGTCCTCATCACCGCTGGGTGTGCTCATTTTGTACCAGCATAGACAGAGCACTGAGGGATAATAAATAACTGGAGTCAGCTGCCAAAGTGCTCGAGCAACATGCGAAATATGGCTGCATGCATCTGCCATCTGATAAATAATGGCACAGACGATGGGAATTAAAGTTCATCATGAATCTCAAAAAGCACACAAACATCTTGCATGCAGCACAAAACCAGCATGTATGCTAAACACCTTGGTAAACATGCTAAACACTATGCTATACACCTATGCTAAACATATGCTAAACACTATGCTATACACCTATGCTAAACATATGCTAAACACCTAAACCTTGGTAAACACAAATTGTACTACACTGCCATGAAATCCCTAGTTGCAAAGCGAAGAGTACCGATGGACCACATTAAAGTACACGAGGACAATGAAACAAACAGCTCTAATATGACTCACATGACAAGACTGACTGACTGACTGACAATAAGATGGTATCGAAATGTGAACCGAAACAAACACCGACACATTTTTGATGGTATCACGTCTGAAATCAAATAGATGTGGCGAAATCAGTACCTGTTGATGACTCCAAATGTGTGTATTTGATGTAATTTCTCGGAAGTCAATTCAGGACGTTACACTCTGATCAAGCAAGCTCCAAATAGGTGCTGATTTCCACTTGAGCTTCGAATTTCAGGGCATTGTGCTACATGGGTAGCTGGATGGTTACCTGGGATATAAGGGGCATAACTATTAGGTGATGATTCAGTGCCCAAAACGATACATAACTATGCCTTGGCCAGGCTATAAATGACTATTATATATATATATATATATATATATATATATATATATATATAATTATAAACTTCACAGCAGATTGTTTTGTTCTTGATGCAAGTGACATTGAATACAACAGCCAGCTGTGCCCCTAGTGTCTTTTTGTTTGTTGTTTCAATTACTCGCATTATTTTTCGTGTTTTTTTTTTCGTCATGTCGGTGTATGATGTTCCTAATATTCATGGTAAGAAATAGATAGACATATCCATATTGCATTTTATCACCTTTCAGCTGTCAACGTTTCATCTAACATAGACATTTTCAAGACTAAGGCCATTGGTCATGTCCTATTATCAATGCAAAAATAAGCGTCACATCTCTTGCTTAGCTATAAGGTTTTCTCTTGGTTTGGACCGGGTATAAAAATAGTCATTGCAACACTGCATGCACACGTATATCATTCGCACATCTAGCGTCACCTCACACTTGTCCTTGTGGTGATCCATCGTAAAGGAGGGTTCCACGCACGTTTGTCTGACGATTAATGAGTGGGTCGTTCTGCCTAATATGCAACGCTTCTAATGTGGTGAGCCGCCACCTATCCTGCACACTTGCTAGCATTTCGATGTTTTCCACTAGTGTTTCTCTTGTGGGTTGTGTGTCGTGGTGCTGCCGGGTATGCGTCAGTGGGCCGCTGCTTTGCAGATGCATTGTGAGATGTCGACTGATTGTGGTGGATGTGCTGCCTATATATGCACTATTGGGTAAGAGTTCAGTGTCCCATATTGCATTTATTGTGATATATGATGTTTGTTCGTTTCAGTGGTGCTGTGTCTTGTGAGGTATTGTTTTTCATGATTCAGGATGAAGTGGTTGGACTCTGACAGTAAATGTTCAATTTGATACGGTTACTGATCAGCTTGGTTTTGCAATTTTTGTGAGCTGTTTTGGAGAACTCTTTCGTCATGTCTGTACCCGGGTGACATGTTTTTTTTTGTAGTACAAGTTATGGATGTTGTCAGCCAGTTTTGGTCACTGGACTGGATGTAGGTGCATTTTGATGGCCATTTTGATTTGTTCATCTATGCAAGATATGGAATAGTTGTTTTTCACCAGTGTCTGTGCTTTGTGGTGCACGTTTTGTGCACCACAAAACGTGCAGATTCAGTGCTTTGGTGGTGCACGTTCGTGGAGTAGGTAGTGCTTGCTGCATCGATGTTGACGTGCAGGAAACTGATTGTGTTGTTAATCAACTCTTCCACTGTGAACTTTAGGCCTGATGTTCATTCGAGACGTTGTTTTAGGTCGTACAGTGTCGTTGTGTCGTTGGTGTCTACTGATGTCGTCGGTGTACTAGTAGTACATGTGTGGTTTGACGTTATCGTCGCTCATCACTTCATTTTCCACGGCGGACATGAAGGCTTCGGCAAAGAGCACACCCAGAGGCAAGCCCCTTGCTATTCCATCAATCTGGTAGAAGAGTTTTCCTTGCGGGCATCTGAATGGTGCTTTGGTGTTACATAGCTGCGGCATTGCACACATGTGTTCAGGGATGTCTGGTGTGCATGCAAGTAAATGCTCAAAGGCACCAGAGCTTACCTGCATCTCAACAAATGGCAGGAGCATGTGGTGGCTGCATTGCTCCAAAATTGCAAGTCAAATGACAGTATTGTGATGACATCACAAGTGTTCAAGAATTGAGGAATGGAGTTTGTTGGAAGATATGGGGTAAAATAAGTCAAATGGCACAATAGTTTGATGATGTCACCAGGGTTCAGGAATGGAGGAATAGAGGAATCTGGTGGGGTTAGGTTAGGTTCAGATCCCTTAATTCTTCCATTCATGACATCCTTCATGACATCATCAAAATATTGTGTCATGCAACTCATTTAATTTCCATGGCATCATCAAATATTTCTTCTTGGCATAATTTTTGGAGCAATGCATCCACCACATGCTCCTGCCATCTGCAAGCCCATGGGCAAACTCATTTCCTATTGTTTCACTTCCTAAAGAAATGAATATCTAATTCATTCAAATCACATCATAGAACATCAGAAAGACATTTTAACCTAAAATTAGCCATCAGGCTTCTGTATATTTACTGAGCTCTCTCCAAAGCTACATAATGTAAGCCTCCTGACTGACTAAAAAAAATGGAATAGAAATGAGCTCCCAAACTACATGGCTAACTGATGGTAACATGAACCAGAGCTTGGTGAGTCAGCAACAAAGGCATGTGCTGTTAAAAAGCTGGTAAATTTATGCTTTAGGGTTTTTGTTTGAAGTGTCTTTTTTTGCAGTACTACATTTATTAGTGTGACTAAGAAGATGTGACCACTCGCTTCCTCTGCTGATGCTTATTTTTCAGTTGAAACATCAGGACAATCTAATGATGTCATAGTATGCTTTGACATACTATGGCATACCTAGTATTTTACATACTAGGGGGCGATGGCCCCTGGCCGAAACGTTGAACAATAAAGTATAACCTTAATTGTTACTTTTGATGGCAACTCAGCACCTACTGGTATATTTAAGGTCATATATATATTTCATTTACACACAAGGAATAAGGTTGGCCATCATGCACCTTATTACCTAGATGGAATTCAGGTAAACTTTGCTGAGATGCATACTAGGCATCACAGTAGATAGACACTTGCATTTCCATCTACACATTACTGGCATAGTACAAAAAGCTGGAAGTCTGACCAGCAACTTACTAAGTTCCACTTTATGTCGTACTCCTGAATTTATGAAAACCCTGTACATTATGCATGTCAGGCCTCTCTTGGAGTTTTCAGTGTGTTTGGAATACAGGATACATGGGTGATTTAGGGCATCTAGTCAGTACGGAGAAGGTGGACACAGAACATAGAAGAGATAGGTCTAGATTATGGTGCCAGATTGCAGAAACTAGTGTTGTACTCTGTCAAAGGTATACTCATTTGAGCAGACATTATCAAATGTTGGAATATTTTTCAGTATTATTGTCTTAGGTAGGTAAGGCTAAGTTAGGTTAGGTTATGTTGCTTTTTTCACATTTCTTTTTATACCATGTTACCTAACTCAAAGCCCCTTATAGGCATTATTTTGTTCACAACCTGAAAAGTAAGCATTTGCACAGAAAATAAGTGGTTCCATCATATTAGTCACCTTCATACACATGGTATTCTAAAGAAAAAGTGAGAAAAAACACCTTATAAGACAAATCTATCAATTTTTTCATGGTTATTCTGCCATCAAGGTCCTGACATGTTGATGCTAGCACTAATGGCAAACACACATGCACATTCACTGAATTTGGCTCACAGATGTGCACCAGTGGATTGCAGGAAAACCATTTTTAGCCACGGATGCTGTGCAACATGAAATTCATTGCTTGATGATGTAGGTAGTAACCTTAACAGACCTGGCTGCATTCAAAGCTGAACTGCAATTATATATCTGCACATTTTTGCATGAACACAGGTACCAAATAGATCAACCATGAAAACATACTAAACAAACCTGAAGAGTAGCTTTACTTCTTTGTATTTAATTTTGCTTAACTCACATTATAAATCTTGTGTGACAGCTACCTATTAGCAGATGTAGGTAGTGGCTACTCTAAGCATATACATTCATATAGCACCCATCAGATAGACAGGGCAATCTATCCAATAACCTTACTTTTCTTTAATCTAGGGGACTGGCATATCTACAGATACAGGCTCCTCTTGCTTGGCCACATAACTCATCTCTGAGTGATGTGAAACTCAGGAATTTGGGGAGCCAACCAGGTAGGAGATCTAGCCACACCTGTTTTTCAAGAAAAAAAATGATTTTTTCAGTGAAAAAATTTCCAATTAAAAACGAAGCTTACAACAAAAGCCTAGCCTAGCCTAACCTAACCTAACCCAGCCAAATGCAGCCACTTTGCTTGCCCTACCTACTACCTAGGTAAGTAGGGGAAGATGGGGTAGTTTCTGAACACTTGAGGCATTATGCAACAAATAGCTCTACTGTGCCTCTGTATGGCTGAACCAGTAATTGTACTGTTTATTGAACACAAAAATGAACAAGCTACCCATATTCAAACAGTTCATTTCAATGAAAATCCTTTAAACACTTGCAAAGAGCAACTTTAAAACATATAATTATTTTATAGTGGTGTGCCATACTCTGAACATGAAAATGTTGTTGTTCAGGATTACCTCACTGTAGCTGTTGTGGTCTATTAGTAGCTACTAAAAAATGTTGGTGTAATTGCACACAACAAAATGAAAGTCACTTCCTTATGGTTTCCTTAAGCCAACTGCTCTTGGAAGCCTAAAATGGTTCCTGTGAACTTCGCAACCTCCGTACACAAAGAATAGGTAGAACAATGTGATCAGACTTTCATATTTTGGTAGAGGCAGGTCCATCATTTATGAATACCACCATATTTTTGTTATTTATGCACTGAACATGATGTGGGAGACGACCAAAGGTAGGTGTTCAGGAAACAGAACGTGTTCAGATACCCCCCTCTTCCCCTACAATGCGTGTAGATCCTGTCACGTCGATACCACCTCAAACCGCAATAAGACCGAACAAAAATTCGGCGGTATATTTTTCCGTACCCTGCTAAAGCGCCGGCTTTCCCCTCCACACCCAAAATGATGGTCCACATCTATGTACCTATCTGCTGCGATGGTGAGACAGAATCACATGCGCGCAATAACTTTGAGTGCGCAGCAGGCCAACCCATAATATCTTCGAATATTCACAATGTCCAATATTCATAATATCCAAATTGGCAATTAACTTAAAATTGGAAGTTATATTCCAAAGTCGGAAGGTTAGGTTAGATTAAGTTAGATTAGGATTGGTTTGGCTTCTATCCGGGCTACTTTGGAAGTTCATTTGTAATTTTTAGAAGTTAACCTCCAGTGGGAAACAACACGCGAAAGCTTCCAGACGCAGCCGCCCGAGCTGCGACACATGAAACATTGACCTATATACATTAGCTATTTTTAAGTCAATGCATGGAAGTAGGACATTAATTGCTCGCGGGATATTAGCCGCGTCGATGCTCTTAGTTTGTGAAGAGCGGGAAGTTGGAGTGGAAGGAGTTTCTTGAACTCGATTACCTGGTTTTGGTGAGCTCTAAGCTCAGCTACTGATTTCGCCGATAGGTAATTTCGGTGTCTGATTAGAGCACACCAGGGGCGAATCCAGGAGTTTGCGTGGGTGAGGTGGGTGTAAGGAAATTTGGCACTCGTCCGAATGGGGTGCCATTTCCATGGAGGAGAGCCATGAGTGGGGGCACTCGAGCGTACTGGATGGTCGCCTTTTACTCCCAACATGGCGCCTTTTCCTCTCAGAAGGACGCCATGGCTAAAAAATCCCCTCGGCAGGGAGCAGGAGGGGGTGGACTCAGACCTTCCCGGAGGAGAGCCTTATTCCGATTAGGAGGACGCTACTTTTTCATGTTGGAACATGACCCCAATGCCATCCCCCCTGGAGCACAATTCACGGAAGATTATATCGTCTTGACTGTAGCCCAGATAAAGGAGAACCTGGTCGCTCGTGATGCTCCTTTACACGGAAGGTGCAAATGCTGCAAATGCAAAAAATGGGTCATGCCCGCCCTTTGTATCTTTGCATGAGGGGTGGGTATGGTCTCCTTGGTCCCTAAATCCGCCACTGATGAGACCTGCATATGGTCGTGTGGTGTGACTTAAATTGCATACCTAGGTATGCAATTTAAGTCATTACACCAACCGCTGAGGACATCAGCTGATGTCCTCAGCGGTTGGTGTAATGCCTCGTACATAATGCATGGTATTGTTTTCTTGTTGCTTTCTTATTTCATTCCACCATGGATGCAGCATATATTTTTGGTTTACCACCTGTCGGTTCCATGTGCTAACACAAAGGTGGAAACGGAATACTAATTGTCCAAAAATAAGGCATAACAAGTAACAAAATAATTTCCGTAATTTATTCCGTAATAATTTCCGGGCGTAATTTCCAACCAAATTATCAAATCATAGATTTGAAGCTACCAATTACCTACTGCGCGTGCACTACCAGCTTTCCAGACATGACTTCGGCCAGGGAATCTCAATATTGCGCACGCGAACAGGCAAGAGGCGGATCCAGGAATTTGCATGGGGACACTCTTGTGAAGGCATCATTTCCTCGAAGGGGCGCCACTGCAAAAGTCGCACTGCAAAAGTCATTGGAGGTGTGCCTTCGCCGGAAAGTCTGTTGAGAGGGGGGGTGCACTTGACCGTACTGCGTTAAGCGTCATCAGCGGACATAATAGGTATAGATGGCGCTGCTCTGGTGCTGGGTTTGTGAAGGAACATCACCAGAGTGGGCGTGCTGTGATTAACGTCATATTCTAGTTTCTACAGGAGGTGGAAGGAAGTAATTTTCAATGGTCAAATTTGAACAATATTGAAACAAGCTCTATTATGATATGTAGATCGTTTTATTTTCATATAATTTCACCCTGTCTTTTCCCTCAAAGTAAAATTCACTTTGCCCTCAAAGTGAAATTCACTTTGCCCTCAATTTCACTTTGCCCTCAAAGCGAAATTGGAGCAATTGGCAACCTAACTTCTTGTAATAAAACGCGTCATACGTCTTATGTGTAATGCGATGACAATTTCTAATGCTCTTAACGAAACGAAAATCGAACGTGCTACATTTTGAATAGCTTCCATGTAGTTTTAGCCTAGTCATTTTTGCACTCAATTCCAGGATTTGTGTCCCATTATCACATTGTATTCATTTAGATGATATGTCAGATGTTCTACAGTAGCGAACTAACTTCCAATGGTCTGAAATAAACCGGCATAAAATCAGCTGCCTTCTGATGCCATATTTGATTACTTTTATAGATATCTAACCGTGACATTTTTCACCTTTCACGACTCGGTCAAAGTGATATCCTTATTGGCAACCATGCAGGAGATAGGAAGTGCGCAGTGCAACACTGGCGATTTGGGACCTCATAGAAGCAAACGGCTCCCGTATTGCTCTACGGACCTTCAATCACGACAAACATCGCATACGAAGCTGGTCTGGCTTGGGGTCTCGTCGGTGCATGGCACACAGGCCCAGCCGGTGCATGAACCGCACTGCATCCAGTCTTCACATGAACGCCCGTCCCTCATACCATAATATAGGTATCATATCACCTGGACTGACAGGCGGCCACTGGTTTCGGTTCAGAATGTTCGTCGCCGTTTTGGTGCATTTATCTGTGCTTTATCGGTGCGCTTCCTGTCCAGTCGCGGCTGAGGAAAGTGCCCTTTTTACCACGATCGCTTTCCTGTTCACGGCTTTTCTCTTTGCTTGTGCCCTTTTGACAACGAGTGTAGGGATGGCTTTGAGTAGGCTTCTGTTTAGCTCACTATCAGTCTCCACAGTGTGGATATCGTCAAGCTTAACGTCGGCGCCAGCGGCCGCAGCGCTGCACCGGAGGACGAAGTGCTGGTGCCGGAGGACGCAGCGCTGGCGCTGGATGACGCAGCGCCGGTGTTGGAGGACGCAGTGCTGGCGCCGGAGTGCGTCGCAACTGCGCGTGCAGCGCCGACGCCGCATGGTGTCGCGTCGTTTCCGTCTGGTGCAGCGTCGGCGCCGACGGGCGACGCAGCATTGGTGCAGGCAGGGGATCGGAGTCGAAGAGTCACTCGGTGCCTCGCGTCGCATTATGAACTGTGGTGCGCACAAAGGAGCTCCGAACGAGCACGGAGGACACTTCTGCCGGGGCGTAGGCACCTTCATCTATTTGATCCATGTCCGGCGGAAACATGCCTGACTTCAAGAAACCATTCACGGCCGTGGCTGGTTTGATTGGCTCTGATAGGCAGTTGTGAACATTCTCTCTCTCTCTCACACACACACACACACACACACACACACACACACACTGCTTTTGGATCCCCTTGACATGATTGGCTCGGATCCATTTTCCAACATCGTTTTCTTGCTCCCTCTTAAAAGGTCCAAAATATGACTTATCCATCAGCTGAAGCTCATGCGTAATGTTGGCTAGGAGACAGAGTATCTCAGTTCACAGTTATTCGGCTTTCTTCGCGACAGCAAAATTAACATGGCTCCTATGACCACATACTACAAGTAGGCACTTGCCAGACAGCCGGTGGCGGTTGAAATTCTCCAACCGCGATAAACATATCAGTGTTGAAATAGCTGGTGTCGCTCAGCGTATGTTTCCCGCCCGGAGGAAGAGTGGTACGGAAGTGCGGCTGTCCCTTCGTTCCTTACAGACGACGAAGGGCGGGATGAACAAACCGGTGGCGTTGGCAGCACACATGACTGACACAGTTTCGGCTCTCTCGCTGGGTACTTGACGATGCACACGCTTGGCGTCCTTGTACGCGAAGATTTTGTACGCCGAACCTTGCGTTAGTTGCACACCTGCCCCACGGGCGTTGAAAGTGAGCTCGGTGCGGTTTATAACACCATGTTCATCCACGCATTTATCTAGAAGATCTATATACTTGCGTGCGACCGCTTTGTTCGTTCCCTTCCCCGGGGCGTAGTTGAGTTTTTCACTCTGCCTGATCCGTATGGCTTGGTTACGCCTCAACAAGTTGCGGACCCGGCGATTGCCGGCGGTCCTATCTTGCGTGTTGAAAGGGTTGGGCTTATCAAGAAAGACGCAATACCCGTACACTGCCGACCGCAGCTCGTCACGTGTCAGGTCAAAACAGACTTTGGCTAGTTCCGACCAAATCAACACCCTTGCATGCCCTCGGTAGATCAGATTTCAAATGACGCACTACTTTGGGTGACAACCAGTTGCATGAATCCGTTGCGAGCATTTGTAAGAAAAGCATCGAATAGGTGCACTTGTTATCACTGGACTCAAAGTCGAGATGTGATCTCAATATGTTATCGGGGGTGCAACTTTGAGTGACAAGATTCATGCAGAAAAGAATGTGGGAATACAATGTCACAGGTAGGTACGTTCTAAAAATACCGCTATTTGTGGAAAGTAGTAATGTTCCGGAATCCGATAAAATGGCCCGTCCCATTCCAGACATTGACGTGAACCGAAGCCGGAAGCCTGCTTGGAAATGAGGCGTTTACGTTTGTAGTTATCGCGAATCTTATTGCTTCTCAGTAGGTCTTTGGACTAATTTCGTCCTAACCGCACCCACTCAGTAAGATATAGGTAGATGCTATTTTTCCTGATGCGGTTTCGGGAAAATTGTCGTTTTACGCTCGGTATTTGGAACCATGTTCTTGCCCCGCCCCTTCCTATTGAAATACTGGCTGATATTAATGCATACTTCACATCGTGCCAACTTGCGCTACACCCACACGTCATGCGGATTGTTTATATGTAGACTGCATCGTTACACTGCACATACTCATGTTGGCAATACTCACAGTATTCATGCATTTTGTGTACAAAGTCGGAGGCTATATGAACACATGCACAATGATAACTGGCGTACGCAAAAGGCAACCAAGTTTCCATCTCTGTCCGTTGACAATTGGTAAAAATAAAGTATGTTATCAGTACATTGACAATACAACTATTATCTCATGGACGGATGTCGGTGCACCTTCTGAGGTCGAGGGTCCAATATGATTGAACGTGTAAATGTCACTATGTATCAATCGCGGTTAAAACAATGCTCCATATTACGAGCACCTGCATAGACTTCAAAACGTCCTCTTGCAAGCAAAACAGGCGCGACGTCATCTGATCCAGCTTATGAAGAGGCCGGTTCCGATAAACTGATCCGGTCTCTGTGTAGGTACGTAAGTATGTAGGAGTACCTCGCATACCTACACTCACGCGCATTCTGAATAGCAGTTTTTCCACACATGAAATCCGCCGCGCGAAGCACACCGCTCGCCACGTTTTCCACGCTGAACGTACCGGCTCATGAACTATGTTGTAACATAGAATGGATGCGCCGAAAACCGTAGCTATTCAACACATGGAAGTATTGTGCCGGACATTTAGGTGGCCGGGTTCGATTTTCTTTGAACAAACTTCGCTTTGCCAAAACTCTGGTGGTAATACATGGAAAAGACATCTTCTCTCCACGTATTTGGGAAGAGAAGAAAGGCATGTTTTAAAAATGCCCCTGCAGTCCTGTGAGGAAACATGTCCACGCATAGCCTTTGAATGACCACCCAATTTTTCCCCCGCGGTGGAGCTGCTCGCCGGGCCATTCACAACGCGTTCGCACCTTTTCCTCAGGTTGACAACACTCGACACATCGATTCACACTTCCGGCACGCTTAATGAGGAAACGTTTGATCCCAGGACGGAACTGTCGACATGATCACAGTGTACCCACAGACTCCGGCCGTCGCACTAGTCATCATCACCGACCCGCTCCATCCTCCGGCCCCGTGTGCGCAACATTGTCCACGCTGTACAATCGATTCACACTTCCGGCACGCTCAATGAGGAAACGTTTGATCCCGGGACGGAACTGTTGACGTGATACACTTGGCGATGCTGCACTGCGCCAACATATCGACACGTCTAAAAGTCACACCAGCCTCTGCGGGACTGCCTCAGTCAGCTATAAACAGCATCCTGGACACGAACGGGCCCACTGACCAGTCAGAGACCGCGAGCCACGTGGCAATCGCTTGCGTTGGTTAGCAGATTAATTGGCTGAAATCACTCAGGTAGTTTCTGATAGTCACGCCGGCATTGCAATGATGCGCAACTGGGGCTGCCGTCTGCTGCAAGCCGTTGGATATCAAGTTACAGCGCGTTTTCACGTGGATTCTGCTTCGCTGGCCGAGCGCCGTTGGCAGCTCGCAGGCGGCTCGCCGCCGTCGTCGCTTGGGTTGCGTATCCCGGCTCGGCGCAGCTCAGCATCGCCATCGCGTGGGTATATATAACCGCGGCTGAGTTAGCCCCCTCATCAGGTCCGCCCGCGGCTGAGCTGGTCCCCCTCATCAAGTTCACCCACGACTGAGCTGGTCCCCCTGGCCAAGTCCACCCGCCGTCGAGCTGGTCCCCCTCATCAAGTCCGCCCACGCCTGAGCTGGTCCCCCTCACCAAATCCACACCGGCTCTGTCGCCGCCACCAGCCCGTCACGCCACCGCGTCCACGTGCCGGCAGCTGGCGGCTGCTGGTGACGCCGCTGTGCCTTCCGTGTGGGGAAGCGATCACACCGGCGCTCCCTTCGGCTCGACGAGCGGGCTTGGTGTTCGATGTCGACCCGGGCCGGGCACTGTGGGGCGCCCACACCGAGTCGGTCGCTGCGGCAGGCCGAGCCGCCGGCGCGCCGTCTCGGCCGACAGGAGCGCCCTACACCCGCTCCATCTCCATGGCCGGGTTGTCGAGCCCGTGCAGCTGGTCGCGCTTCAGCAGCTGCTGCTGCAGGCTGAGCAGCCGCTGGCGCGCCTCGCGGTCGCCCGGGCCCCAGCTGGGCAGCGGTCGGAATGCCTGGCCCGGGTCCTGCGCGGCGGACGAAACAGTTGGATAAGCCACGGAAGGCACGACTGGAGGTGCTACAGGAGGCGGCCGCATTCACTTATCCTGCCCCGGCCCACACCCTAAGCCAGAGCTGGCCGAAGAAACTTGAATCCAATTAGACGAAACTTACAGAAGGTACCCAGAAGGAGCGCGGAAATTAAAAGTGACATGCTAATAGCATCGGTGCATAAACTACAGAAGATGACAGTAGAGGGACTACATACACTCTTGAAGGAAAACCTAGAGAGAGAGAGAGAGAGAGAGAGAGAGAGAGAGAGAGAGAGAGAGAGAGAGAGAGAGAGAGAGAGAGAGAGAGAGAGAGAGAGAGAGAGACAGAGACAGAGACAGAGACAGAGACAGAGACAGAGACAGAGACAGAGACAGAGACAGAGACAGAGACAGAGACAGAGACAGAGACAGAGACAGAGACAGAGACAGAGACAGAGACAGAGACAGAGACAGAGACAGAGACAGAGACAGAGACAGAGACAGAGACAGAGACAGAGACAGAGACAGAGACAGAGACAGAGACAGAGACAGAGACAGAGACAGAGACAGAGACAGAGACAGAGACAGAGACAGAGACAGAGACAGAGACAGAGACAGAGAGAGAGACAGAGACAGAGACAGATATATATATATATATATATATATATATATATATATATGAATATTTCAATGAATATTTATCTGTATGAATATTTGGGTGTTTTCCTCCAATGATTACTGCATCGTTTGCACGTATTTCATAATAAATTAGTCAACAGAACGGGTGTTATTCTCCATTCCTTGGCGCCACGTGGCTTTTTACATTCGTGGCGCTACGTTTGAACAACGCAAAATGCTATAATCGGTACCCAAAAATGATGAACCCACTTCGCTTTGCACACACACAAAGCGTGCTGCATCTTCATTTGCGGTGCCATCAAATTAAAACGTCAAACCACAACAAATCGCCAGCAACAAAATGCATCCAAATGCCCTGCGTTTGTCACATCGCAATCATTCTCCTCCCCCCAGCAAAGTATACTCACGCCCTTGCACATATACTTCAAGATGATCCAGATGGCCCAGAGCGGAATCTGCACGACGGAGAGGCCGGCCAGGCCCCAGCCCACTGCCAGCGCCCACTGCGGAAACTGGTAGTCCCCGTAGGTCGGCGGCCTGTAGTCGAACATCGCGTAGGCGAATATCGTCTGCAGGCAAACGGCGGCTGGGCTCAGAGATTGCTCCTGCTGCACTGCATCGCAGAGTGACAAGCAAACCAGCAGCACACGCTTTGCATCGTGCGGTGCTCAGCACATCGTCGTACTGGTATAGCACGTTTATATGTCGTGTTAGCATCACGTTTGCTTGTCGCGAGCACTGGCCTAGATCATGCGTATACTTACATATGTAGTTTTCATGCATGGATGTCTGCATGCATTCAGGGTTGCTGTTGCAAGATGACATGGGTATATGTGTGAAGGCAGAAAAACCTTGGGTTCTTTTACGACGCATTCAACCGCTAGGTTATATAGCGTCGCCAACCTCTCACGCCGATTGGTCGCGGGTGGACTCGGTAAATGCCGTCGGTTGCTAGATTCAAACCCACAATCTTGCGATCAAGAGTCTGACGCTCTACCAACTGAGCTACCGCGTCCCCCTGTGTGAAGGCAGGGGAGGCCTCTAAAACCGGCACATTTCCTCCTTGGAACGGGGAGGGAAACTAGTGCCGTAAAGTTAACCGAAGAAAATGGTGAAAGGTATTCCGGAATTGAACGTGCTGCGGTGTCCAGCAGTATTTTTGTTTGTTTGTTTGATATGCTGTTGGTCTACATGACACAAACATTTGCAAATTTACAACCGTGTGGCTTACTCAAAACGTTAGAGTAGTGGTAGTTACGTTTTTTGTTCCATTACTACTGACTCGGTCATTACCTAGCGCCCTAAAGCCCAAATAACTAACTAATATACCTGGACGGGCGTGTGCGTGTGTGCCTGTGCTCGTGTGAAGTCACGTGTGGAAACGACACGCAGTGAAAACAAGCAAACACAAAATACACAACGAGAATTGCAATATGCACTAGGAGGAATGTTGCTTGTTTAATGAGCCAATCGTCCGGTCTCAATAACATTCGGTGGGCTTCTTGTCCCGCTCCGGGGTGCCTTAGCATTTCCCCTTCCACCATCATCCCATAAGCGTTCCTTAGTATACTCTTCATCCACCCTTCCTGCCATTAGCAGGCAGCCAGACGGAAGTTGGGCTATGTGTCCGATCAGTCGTGTCGGGGTGGTCACGTCCCCTCGGCTCGTCTCCACGGGCTGCCCGAGCCCCGGGGGCTGAGGTCCCCCGTCACACGGTGCCAGTCGTGTCGGGGTGGTCACGTCCCCTCGGCTCGTCCCCAGGGGTGCCCGATCCCCGGGGGCTGAGGTCCCCCGTCATACGGTGCCAGTCGTGTCGGGGTGGTCACGTCCCCTCGGCTCGTCCCCAGGGGTGCCCGAGTCCCGGGGGCTGAGGTCCCCCGTCGCACGGCGCCAGTTGTGACACGGTACCAACACGCCTGTTTGGTCTCGATATCCTGCAGGGACGCACGGATCCGTAGGGCTCCATACGGGTCAAGTGGCAAGTTGTCTACGGCTGGGAGCCTGGTTTTATGCCTGGTGTTTGCCAGTTCAGTTAGGTATCAGCAACCTTTGACGCTCTTTGTCGATTTGTATTCATTTTTAATTGGTGCTCCCTGGTGGTGCTCCGACGCAGGAAAATATCTCTCCCTGAACGATGGTTTGAAGAATAGCGATCGGACACGCCAATTTTCTCGGATAATGAACCCACTGAACGACAAGTTCATTTCCCAACACATTTGGCAATCATCCAATCTTATCCAAGACCCCAAACGCACAGTCCGTCGTCCCCTCACCTCAAAACGTACCTGCGTCCGACACGCATCGCCGTCGGCACCACTCACCGCGAGCAACACTGGCGACACGAACACCCAGCAGACCTTGAAGAAGATGCTCGGCCGATAGCCGACCATGAACTGGACGTTGTCGGAGAAGCGGCGCACGCCGTACACCCACATGATGCCGATCAGCTCGAACACGGCGATCACCATCACACCCAGCCCGCCGAACGTGTCCATCAGCGTCAGCACGTACGGGCCCACCTGGCGAGGGCATCGCTGGCGTTAGCACGTGCACAGTCCGGCTGGTGGTGGGTGGCGCCGAGGTAGACACGTACGGGCCCACCTGGCGGGGGCAACACTGGCGTTAGCACGTGCACAGTCCGGCTGGTGGTGGGTGGCGCCGAGGTAGACACGTACGGGCCCACCTGGCGGGGGCAACACTGGCGTTAGCACGTGCACAGTCCGGCTGGTGGTGGGTGGCGCCGAGGTAGACACGTGCGGGCCCACCTGGCGAGGGCAACACTGGCGTTAGCACGTGCACAGTCCGTCCGGTAGTGGGTGGCGCCGAGGTGGACACGTACGGGCCCACCTGGCGGGGGCAACACTGGCGTTAACACGTGCACAGTCCGGCTGGTAGTGGGTGGTGCCGAGGTGGACACGTACGGGCCCACCTGGCGGGGGCAACACTGGCGTTAGCACGTGCACAGTCCGGCTGGTGGTGGGTGGCGCCGAGGTAGACACGTACGGGCCCACCTGGCGGGGGCAACACTGGCGTTAGCACGTGCACAGTCCGGCTGGTGGTGGGTGGCGCCGAGGTGGACACGTGCGGGCCCACCTGGCGGGGGCAACACTGGCGTTAGCACGTGCACAGTCCGGCTGGTGGTGGGTGGCGCCGAGGTAGACACGTGCGGGCCCACCTGGCGAGGGCATCGCTGGCGTTAGCACGTGCACAGTCCGTCCGGTAGTGGGTGGTGCCGAGGTGGACACGTACGGGCCCACCTGGCGGGGGCAACACTGGCGTTAGCACGTGCACAGTCCGTCCGGTAGTGGGTGGTGCCGAGGTGGACACGTACGGGCCCACCTGGCGGGGGCAACACTGGCGTTAGCGCGTGCACAGTCCGTCCGGTAGTGGGTGGTGCCGAGGTGGACACGTACCGTGTGGTGAGGGAGAACTGGGGTCGGAATGTACAGATTATGTGCGGGAGGACTAACTCCGGTGTTGGTATGCAGAATGAGCTAGCCTGCCGGGGACGCACTTGGAAATAATTTCGGGTGGACATGAGGTGTAAGATAATAAGTGCATTGTTATTTTGGAATACGAAAATCTCATTACAAAATCCTAACTCGGAAAAAGCAGCAAAATCCGTGCCTTAAATTATTTCAAATACAATAGGCAGCGTGCCAAGAGCAAGCGATTCCTCCCATCCATTTTCCGAAGCCGGCCCGTCGATCAGTCTTAATTGTATGGGGCGGTCAAGGATTTCATGAAGCACTACGTTCTGGACTAGCATTTTGGTCCACTACCATCAGCCCACCTGGGGAATTCTTAAAATAATGCTCAATGTTTTAAAATTTATCAGGATTAAATACAGTTGCAACATATTGGCTATGTCCACCGACAACGTTGTGTGCTATTGCCATCGTCATTTGCGACACCCATAGAACAGTGTTGATGCTATCCAGCCTTTCCGCTATACATCGTGACCAAGATATCACCAGATGATTTATATCGTTATAAGTTAGGCCTGTCAAACTGATGAACCGAACTTAATTAACCTGGAGGAAGCTAAGCTGGCTTGGGAAAGCAGCACTGAACCCTAAGTAACAGGACAAATGAAGCTGACCTGGAAGACTTGAAAGGCTGATAACCTGGAAGACGCAGGGTAGGATGAAGTGGCAAAGGCTAAAATGACCTGGAAGACTCGGCAGAAACAGAGCTGGCCTGCTATGCAGAAAGGAGGCAGAACCGGCCGGGGAAGCTAAGGGGAGCAGCTGAGTTGATCTGGAAGACAGTGGAGAGGCCGGACTGACCCACAAGAGGCAGTCGACCTGCACAACTAACCTGCGACACACACGGAAGGCCGAGCAGGAAGCAGGAGCTGGAGGACAGGGAGAGGGAGGCCGGACTGACCCGCAAGAGGCAGTCGACCTGCACAACTAACCTGCGACACACACGGAAGGCCGAGCAGGAAGACAGGAGCTGGAGGGAGAGGCCGGACTGACCCGCAAGAGGCAGTCGACCTGCACAACTAACCTGCGACACACACGGAAGGCCGAGCAGGAAGCAGGAGCTGGAGGGAGAGGCCGGACTGACCCGCAAGAGGCAGTCGACCTGCACAACTAACCTGCGACACACACGGAAGGCCGAGCAGGAAGACAGTGGAGAGGCCGGACTGACCCACAAGAGGCAGTCGACCTGCACAACTAACCTGCGACACACACGGAAGGCCGAGCAGGAAGACAGTGGAGGGGCCGGACTGACCCGCAAGAGGCAGTCGACCTGCACAACTAACCTGCGACACACGGAAGGCCGAGCAGGAAGCAGGAGCTGGAGGGAGGCCGGACTGACCCACAAGAGGCAGTCGACCTGCACAACTAACCTGCGACACACACGGAAGGCCGAGCAGGAAGACAGTGGAGGGGCCGGACTGACCCGCAAGAGGCAGTCGACCTGCACAACTAACCTGCGACACACACGGAAGGCCGAGCAGGAAGACAGTGGAGGAGGCCGGACTGACCCGCAAGAGGCAGTCGACCTGCACAACTAACCTGCGACACACGGAAGGCCGAGCAGGAAGACAGTGGAGGGGCCGGACTGACCCGCAAGAGGCAGTCGACCTGCACAACTAACCTGCGACACACACGGAAGGCCGAGCAGGAAGACAGTGGAGGGGCCGGACTGACCCGCAAGAGGCAGTCGACCTGCACAACTAACCTGCGACACACACGGAAGGCCGAGCAGGAAGACAGTGGAGAGGCCGGACTGACCCGCAAGAGGCAGTCGACCTGCACAACTAACCTGCGACACACACGGAAGGCCGAGCAGGAAGCAGTGGAGGGGCCGGACTGACCCGCAAGAGGCAGTCGACCTGCACAACTAACCTGCGACACACACGGAAGGCCGAGCAGGAAGACAGTGGAGGGGCCGGACTGACCCACAAGAGGCAGTCGACCTGCACAACTAACCTGCGACACACACGGAAGGCCGAGCAGGAAGACAGTGGAGAGGCCGGACTGACCCACAAGAGGCAGTCGACCTGCACAACTAACCTGCGACACACACGGAAGGCCGAGCAGGAAGACAGTGGAGAGGCCGGACTGACCCGCAAGAGGCAGTCGACCTGCACAACTAACCTGCGACACACACGGAAGGCCGAGCAGGAAGCAGGAGCTGGAGGGAGAGGCCGGACTGACCCGCAAGAGGCAGTCGACCTGCACAACTAACCTGCGACACACACGGAAGGCCGAGCAGGAAGCAGGTGGAGGGGGCCGGACTGACCCACAAGAGGCAGTCGACCTGCACAACTAACCTGTGACACACACGGAAGGCCGAGCAGGAAGACAGTGGAGGGGCCGGACTGACCCACAAGAGGCAGTCGACCTGCACAACTAACCTGCGACACACACGGAAGGCCGAGCAGGAAGCAGGACTGGAGGGAGAGGCCGGACTGACCCACAAGAGGCAGTCGACCTGCACAACTAACCTGCGACACACACGGAAGGCCGAGCAGGAAGCAGGAGCTGGTAGCGATCAGCGTCACCAGCACCTTCCTGCGGCGCGTGCTGGGGAACGAGTCGTACACCGCCGTGGTGACGGTCTCTAGCAGCGCGAACTGCAACACACGTGCTCGGTGTCACGACAGCCCGGCGGTCCGGATGTTCCAACTGGAGGCGATGCTATGATGCAAGTGAGTGTCAAACTGGCGATTCGGTTTTCATTTCCGTACCATGTTCCAATTGATAGTGCAGGGCACGTTCAAATAAGACAATTCAAGTCGAGTGGAGCCAAACACCCTAACGCAGAAATGACATTGGTCGTGGGTGTCATCACCGCGGAGGATAAAAGGAGCGGCCTCTCCAAATCTCGTGAAATTTAGCAGTATACCAATGTCGTTACATGGAAAGAATCAACTCAAAATGTTCCCACCGTCCCCCTCCCGCTCCATCTTATCCAAAATCCGCAGTGACGTCAACGCCATCAATCATAACTACAAACTGCGCACACAAAACGTTCACCACAGAAGAGCCGGCTGCTGTCAACAAGCAGCTGTGCCAGAGCAGGACGGTGCCAGATCAGGACGGTGCCAGATCAGCACGCCAGTCATGCGTCCACAGCGCAGCGCCGAGCTCTTTGGCGCAGCCTTTGAACTGAACTGAACTGAACTTGGCGCAGCCTTTGAACCTGCAACTCGGACAACGGGCCCTGCGCCTGAACTCGGCCTTCACCTCCGAGTCCAGTCCCAGGGTGTAGAGCATGATGAAGAAGAGGACGGACCAGACCTGCCAGCCCGGCACTGCGCCTATCGCCTCGGGGAAGGCGATGAATGCCAGCCCCTGGCCAGACTTGACCACCTCGTCCACCTGCGACGCAGCCACACCACCGAACGTTACTTGTGATCACGTGAAACAACACCATCGCCGGGCGTGCATAGGCGCAGCCAGGGGGAGGGGATGGGCGGGGGCCCGGCCCCCTCTTAGCAACCAAAAATGTACTACATCAAACAAGACATTTTGAGACATTCACCGCGCAAAACCAAACATTGTACGCGCGCTTTGCGATTCGAAAGCTTTCTCAGTTTCGTTACTTTTTAGTGCCCCCCCTTCAGAAAATCCTGGCTGCGCCACTACAGGCGCGTGCAGCTTCAGATTACCTTATGAGTGTTTAAAAATCCGCAATAATGCATGTAGATCCGCAGTAATTTGTGAACTTAGGTACTAGGAGCATAGCCAGCGTAGGTGCGTCTGTGAGATCAAATCAAACCGGAGCAGCTTCAGGACGTCCTTTTTGCTCTTTTAGGAATATCACCTCAGCTGTCCATAATCACTGCGTGCACGTGCCAATGCGAATGATGGCTACAGCACCAATGCAGCGTAATGCCGTGTTGGCATTTATTCACCTGACGACACCATATTTGGGCATGATTTGAAGAACATAAATAGTTGCTTACCTTGACAATGCATTAGGGGATCGTTCAACGAACGTTTGCTGAGAGAGGAAGGGGAGTGCTACACGACATCTTCCATGAATTCAGCCACTGGGAAATTACCAACTTTCGCATTCACGTGAACAAAAGTAATTGGTCCGATTATAAATATATTATAGCATAGTGGTGCTCACCTCAACGCCAAGCGAATCCGCCATGGAGCCCATGATGCTGAAGATGGCCACACTGGCAAGGATGGAGGTGAGGAAGTCCAGCGAGCTGATGACCATGGCGTGGATGTGGACCTTGTCGTTGAACTTGTTGTACGATCCGAACATGATGAGGCCGCCCCAGGAGACGGACAGCGAGAAGAACACCTGTTCGGCTGCCTTCTGCCATACCTGCCAACGTTACAAGCACGATCTATGATGGTGATCATGCATGCAACTGGTTTTCTACACTCATTTTGGGATGATAATGGAATTTATTGGTGTAAACATGCTTCCTATCTTCCTGTCAATGGGGGCACATTGAAAGATCTCTTAATATCAAAATCAAAAGTCGCGTCAGTGTCCGTACATTTAGCTCAAGTACAAGGGTGCAGTGGCATTCAGTGCATGCACAGTACATGCACAGTACAAGGTTGCATAATGATGGAGAATGTACTCTTGCACGTATTATTGATGCAACAGAACCTTTGTGGCTACGTCACCGATGTCCACTAAATTAACGTTGCTTAGCTTACTTTGCAATTATGTCTATATATATAATAAACAACACGCCATAAGAAGCGGAGCGTATTACATATAACTTGCGAATTAATTCTAGCGCAGTTTAGTTGGCGAGTCAGCCCGAAGTGTTGACACACTGGCGCGCCAGTTCTGCACGCCGGCTGGGTCGTCGACGTGCCAGGGTGCTTCTGCACGCCGGCTGGGTCGCCGACGTGCCAGGGTGCTTCTGCACGCCGGCTGGGTCGCCGACGTGCCAGGGTGCTTCTGCACGCCGGCTGGAGCGCCGACGTGCCAGGGTGCTTCTGCACGCCGGCTGGGTCGCCGACGTGCCAGGGTGCTTCTGCACGCCGGCTGGAGCGCCGACGTGCCAGGGTGCTTCTGCACGCCGGCTGGAGCGCCGACGTGCCAGGGTGCTTCTGCACGCCGGCTGGAGCGCCGACGTGCCAGGGTGCTTCTGCACGCCGGCTGGAGCGCCGACGTGCCAGGGTGCTTCTGCACGCCGGCTGGAGCGCCGACGTGCCAGGGTGCTTCTGCACGCCGGCTGGAGCGCCGACGTGCCAGGGTGCTTCTGCACGCCGGCTGGGTCGACTGCAACCGCTACTCACGTTGATATCTAGCAGCTTGTCCCACTTGGGAATGAAGAAGAACTTGATGCCCTTGATTGCGCCGGGCAGCGTACAGCCGTAGATCAAGATGGCGATCAGGAACACGTACGGCACTGTGGCGGTCACGTAGACTACCTGCAATGGCACGCCGGATAGCACGCTAGTCGATCATCGACTGTGCTGGCCACCATGCGGTACAGGTGGTACAGATTGCACAGGTGGCACAGATTGCACAGGTGGCGCAGATTGCACAGGTGGCACAGATGGTTCAGTGGCACAGATCGCTCAGGCAGTACAGGTGGCATAGATGATGCAGATGTTGCCGTTAGCATAGGTGGCATGGCATAGTCCATACCGCTGGAAAAGATGGCCAGGATGGCACAGGCGCTGCAGATGCTGCCGCCGTCACAGATGGTCCAAACTATTAATGTACATTAATGTGAGTACCGTACTACAGCACAGTAAAGTAAATACATTAATGTGTCATATGCTCTAGCTCCAACTCCCTTCGGAAGTTCGGATAAATGTGAGAAACTCATACATTACAAGTGCTCTTTGCAAAATGTGCACATACAAGTACTCGATATGATAATCAAACAGTGCGAATAGTTAATTAATTTCCGTTCTGAAGGCATTCTGTTTCCACTTAGCAATATGGCGGAGCGAAACCTATAAGCACTCACACCATGCAATACTCCCATCGGCCGTATTCACAATTCCGGCACCCTGAATGCAATCGCAACAAGCCAGTCACGCATCCCGTCCTCCACACAGTTCTAAATACTTGTCTCCGGCCACTGATCTGCCCATTTGGCATCAGGAGGAGCGGTCATACCTTGCCGGAGCTCTTGACGCCCTTCATGAGGCACAAGAAGACGATGATCCAGGAGAGCAGAAGACAAAGCGTAAGCTGCCAGTTGAAGGAGCCGATGTCGCCCGGCGTGTCAAGTCCCGTGTCAGTGACACGCAGCACGTAATTCCTGTGGCAAGTGGGCAAGGGAAGGGTCAAGATCGGCCCTCTTAAGGCTCGATTTCGCTTGTGCTCACAAGTAAGGTGTTTTTCCAGGTGAGGGGAGGATCATGTCTCTCAGACGATAAATCTGTGATCGCTACGACCGGAGCACGCACTACCAAGGGTGGTGTGTCAGTACCCGAGGTACGCGGGTTCCTTATGCATCGGAATGTTTATTTTTTGGGGAAAAAGCTGACAATGAAGACCGACCCGCCCACACCCATCCTCCCGCCAAACCTCAACATTGTTCTTGTTCTAAGAACAATGTTTTGTAAAATAAAAGATCAGCCCTGCCTATCCCCTCCCCCTGCCCTGATGAACAAAAATAAGTTTCGTCCATTTTGAGACCTCCCCTTAAGACAATCCTGATTGCACCTCTGATAGTATGAACTCAACATTGTCACGATGTACTGTATTTGTGAAATCAGTTTCGTTTGAACCACAAATTATTATTGTGTTGCTATGTTATGCTATGATTCGGTGTAAGCTTTCAAATTACGATACCTCCTGGACTACGAAGCTCAGAGCTATTGCCTTATAGACTATGTCACCAATCGGGAAGCATAATTGCAGCATACGTCCTGCCGTAAACAATATTAGTTTGAAAAGGCTATCAGATCAGGCAGATTGTCCAAAAGCTCCGAACCTGATTCTTACAAAGCATGTATGACACGCATCTATGCATATATTTGACTAATGATTATGCAAAAACGGACAGCTTGCTTCCATTTTTATGAAAGCTATCATTATACATGTGTGCTAAGCAATATTTTCAGGGAATTATAGGTCCCGCATTCACATGGTAGGCTATACTTGTCGCAGCGATACGGTGAAGCGCTACTTACGAAGGTGACTTTTGTATGTTCTCAAACAGCATAAATTCTGAAAGATTGTGCTGTTTCGGAGCGGAGGTTTGAGGTATTATGAACAAATGACGCGTTCTAGAAACGGGCAAATCCAAGAATGTGCATGTAGAGAGGGGACACTCATCTGGATGGGCGCCATTCCCTCGGAGGAGCGCCGCTGCGAAACTTCCTGGAGAAACCTTTGGATGAAAAGATCCGTTGAGCGGAGGAGTTCACTCGAGCTCTCCTGGAGGGGCGCCTTTCTCCGCCAGAGGGATGCCACATTTCCATGGTGAGGTGGTGCATGCCCTCAGTGTCCCCTGTATTCGACACCGTCTGGAGGTAACCTGACATCGCTATGGAAAAATAGTTCAGCTGCCATATTTGGCTCTTCTCAACGACTGACGGGAAGTAGAAGATACTACCGATAAGCAGAATAAGTCATATTAAGAACATGCATGCCGCTAGTATATAATAATTATCATAACGCTAAGGAGAGAACAGGAGCGGAGAGGAGAGGAGAGGAGAGGAGAGGAGAGGAGAGGAGAGGAGAGGAGAGGAGAGGAGAGGAGAGGAGAGGAGAGGAGAGGAGAGGAGAGGAGGGGAGAGGAGGGAGAGGAGAGGAGAGGAGGAGAGGAGAGGAGAGGGGAGGGGAGGGGAGGGGAGTGGAGGGGGAGTGGAGTGGAGGGAGTGGAGTGGAGTGGAGTGGAGGGAGTGGAGTGGAGTGGAGTGGAGGGAGGGAGGAAGAGAGGAGAGGAGGGGGAGAGAGAGAGAAGGAGAGTGGAGGGGAGAGGAAAGGGGAAGGGCAGAGAGACATGGAAAGGAAGGGAGATGGACAGAGAGACGGGAGGGGGAGGGAGGGAGAGGGAGATAGAGAGAGGAGAGAGAGAGAGGACGCATATGGAATGGACTACAGACATTAATGGACCGGAGATAATACTGGTTCACGCTTATGCAGCGAATGTGAACAAAACAGATCTAATTTTCTACGTGGCGAAGCCTGAGAAGGAAACGAGAATTTCACCAAGCGCCTCGCGTTGGGTCAGCCAGATCCTGGTAAATTCGTGTTTGCTTTCCATCCGATGTTATCGGTGAGCGGAACAATGCCCTCGGAGCCTCACATTTCCCGCCCGGCTGCTTTCTCAATAACAATTCTGATTGGCTCATGACGAAAACGTGCAGGGAACAACTGAATGGGGAAGTATGCTCACTTAATAATTCATCCCGACCATGACTCCTATGTGAATGAGGTATAATTTTGTGTTCATGTTCGTTTGCATCGCACCGTATGACCGTGGATTTGGATATAAACAATAGTGTGATATCTGTGTGGGTGGGGAGGAACCAAAGGTCACTGCCAAACAGTTTTTCTCCTGCTCTTGGAAATTTTCATCGTCAGCAATACGAGGTATACACGTTATTACAGCCCCACGCGCTCAGAATCGTCTCCGGTGATGCCTAGCGCAAGTAATTCCTCCGTACATAATACGTGAATACACGTGCAACAGTTGGCGATGGGTTTACTCAGAGCGCATGTATTTTTATCACTAGCCCTGCCATAAGGTGTTGTGTGCAAGGAGCGAATTCGGCATAGCTTATTTATATAATAGAATGGGGGGACTACATGTTCGCAAGTACAAATTATGCAAGCGGAGCGTGCTTTGTGCTTTTATTAGCTTCTGTGGAGTGTTTTTTCCAGCTGCGCCCTGTACCGTCACTGCTCATTCTCCCCTCTGTGCCTAGGTTTGGTATGGTCACTGCTCATTGGTCACATTGGTATGGTCACTGCTCATTCTCCCCTCAATACCTGCAGCTGCCCTTCTTCCAACTGCGTGAGAGCGTCGAAGTTCATGCGGCTACATCCGTAAGTTTCACATGACTTATTCCATGGATGCAACTAGACTCAAAGCGAAAGCATCAATTCGTGATTGCTCTTTCGATAACCGAACTTGCTGAAGAATGCGAATCAACACATTCTACGGGCGACAGCGCATACCTGGGTCGTAAACAGGGCCCCTCCAACACGTGCGTTTTGGCCATAAAACCTCAATCCAATTCAGGACAATTATACTAAGCAATGCTGTATATATAGATAATGGCAGGCATGCAAAGCTACAGCAAAGCTGCATCAACCCTGCTAATCTTTTTCCCACACATTAATCATGCTTCGTATGCATGTAATCCGGAAGTATTTCGGAGGATATGCTTCGGGCTGGCAACACCTAGCCCGAAGTAGCCATTGTCATACAGCACGAACCGCATCTTAGACGAAATATGGGCATTTGGGATGGGGACAGGTGCTGAGTTTTATTTGCATTTCGATTTCAGAACTTCGCGCTCCATCCATTCTTGGACGCCATTTAATTTTGCCGATCACCGGCACCGTGTGACGTAGCGTCTCGTTTAGTCGTTTCCATGGAACCGCTATATCGTAGCTAAACCGGCTCGCTATTATCTGGACTGAAACGAAAAACGCCACACAGCTTCAGAGCATTAATGCTACGCTCTAATATTGCCTACCCCTAAGCAACTTCAGCAGGGGTTTAATTCGACTCACTTACTTGAAGTACTGTTCTGCGGCCAGCTGGGTTTTGTTGTGGCAGTCGACGCCCACGGTGAAATCGGTGATATTCTTGGCTATGAGTGATTTGCAGGCGGGAAACGACGAGTTGCGCACGAAGCAGTTCTCGTCGGCGAACGAATCTGGAATTCGACGGCATGCATCTGAGACAATGATATTAAAATATACGGCGCGGCAGTGCTCCCATGGGCTCCAAACGCCGGCTCGCTGCTCACATTTGGTGCATCCAGCAACTCTACCTGCAACTCTGCCTGCAACTGTACCTGCAATTCGTGCTACATGCCAACCGGCAGCGCTACATTCCAACCGGCAGCAACGGTCCGGTTTGGAAAATGCATAGGCAATGACAGCGCCCTCTCGTTAATGATCCTGACTCGCAGGGGAGCAGCCGAGGTTTTCTTAAGGGGGGCTGACCTCCTCCTAAAATCTCATATTATCAAGACTGCTTCCGGTGCACGCAGCTCGCCGAAAATGTCTCGCTTGGCGTAGTTCTAATCCGCAGATTTTTTGTTTTATCTAGTGCATTTTTTGTTTGTTAGGGAAGGGGCATGGTTCCCTTGGCCGCGCCTCTGCTAACTCGTACTTATAGCATCATTGTCTCTACTGCTGGACGCCTACGGGCTACGCGGACGCAAGCTTCGGCGCAATGATCCCGGCTTTCTAATACCGGAACACGATTTGTTTTGTTCGGTTTTTCCCTCCAACACACAGGTTCAAAAACACATATGCACACGGAAGTAGGACACAAACGGTTCTTCTCATCATGACAGGATATGGGGCAGTGATCAGCAGGACGGTGTTTTTGTCGGTAAATGGGGAAAGTATCACCCCGCTAAGAATAATAATATATGCGAAGTTTCACTAGGTTCACTTTAAGTACGGTCGGAAACCGCATGTATGACTTATCAAGTCAGTACGAGCTCCGGATATCTCTGGAAGCAAATACCGAGTGTGTTTATCGGCAAGAAATTCCATTTGAAATTTTTCTTGATTTTTTTTGGCGGATGGGGAAATGGGTATCACACAGAAAACAAAATTCGCATTTTCCATGCACATTTCTGAAAAGCAGGAACGTGTTTAAATTTGCGCATTACCGAAGTAATAACTTTGTGGAAGGCATACCGAACATCTATTAATGTCCTCAACTAGCTTTTTCCGTTTTAGCGCCTTTGTCCCTCTCCATTCCACACTCACGAATACAGGAATGTCTTTTCATGTCACACTTTTAATAATGAGCAAAGGCGAAGCCATAGCCAGTCTACTTCCGTGTATATGGCGCATACAAAGTTCCCGTGAGCCGCATGGCACGAACCCCACGGGTTTCGAACCGCAATAACTTGCTTGCTATTTCTTGTCACGGAGCTTCGCGTTATAATTTCTTCATTCAGTGTCAGACGTGTCCTTTTAATTTCGATTCTTACCAATTGTCGTCCCTATATCCCTGATGAAATGCATATGTTCAACGCAATGCAAGTTAACTGCATATGTGCACATGTTCGTCATGAAGTACATGTTCAATGAAAGTGCTTCGCGACAGCATTTCTCTTCGTGGGCAGCTTACAACAGCGTTTCGAGCTGCAGCGCAACATTTCAAGTTGTAATTTTGTCGCTCATTGCGATACCTGCTATTTTCACTTTGAGATTAACCAGCTTTCATCACAATGTTTCTCCTCAAGTACGCTCAATCTTTGCCCAGTGAAATGGGTTCGTGGCGACATTCCAGTTTGCGGCCGGCTTGCCGTAAACCCGACACCGTGGCCGACACTCGCCATCCATCCCGGGTGGAAAATGGCCAAAGTGCTCCGCTTGTATCCAGGGGTCTCGAGTTCAATCCCAGGAAGGGGTGGCACTTTCCGTCTCGGCGCTCAATAATGCAAGCTGCATACATGCCAGAGGCGCTTGTCTGCATAGCCTCTGAAAGCAATGCGCCTATGACCGGTAGACACAGGGATTCGACTGCAGTGTGCCTCTAGCATCTGCCCTCGCCCATCCAGCGTCCCCATCGGTGGTCTATACTGGCTTCTTGTTCATAACCTAGTGTATATCGCCGATGGAATCTACGGCTGGACTACTGAGCGAACAGTGATAGCAAAAACTCTTCGACCAATTGCATGCACATGTCTATGCACGCTAATTGCCACGATGCTACAATCATGTACAGATGCTGCAATGGTCAAAGCAAAAGTCCTCTGAGCAATACATTGATAGTAAAACTGGAGAATGCCTGCCGTGGACATTATTATAATTAGTACAAAACCGGTCAGCAACATGACAATATATTGTTCGACTTTCGGATCGAAATGGCCTAAAATATAATAAAAGGCTTTCGACGGCAAGCCATCTGCAGTTTAAGTATTGATTGCAGCCAAAAACGTGTCATTGCACTTGAGGCAATTTAAATCCCAAGGTTGAACAATTGATTGGTATGTTACCGACCAGTTTTGCAGTTAGCATACCAATATGGTAATGTTTTCTCGAGGTTTTCATAGCGAAAAGGATGACGCCAGTTTAGAAGGGATAAAGAACCGACACTGCCACAATATCTAGGAGTGATGCCCACCGATTTTGAATGTTTCTGCAACCACGTTACCCGCATAATCCGATGAATTATTAGGGGCATGTCAACAACAGCGGGTATAGGCAGTAAAAGCAGCTCTTTATGCTTCTATGTTCCGAAATAAAATCGGCTTGAAAGTTTTTTTTTTCTCATGACTTTGCAAGTTGACATCACATGACAAAAATGGTTGACGTCAATCCCACTTGCTTAAAATTACTTCCTAAAAAATACCAATGAAGCTATTAAGATTATGGTGAGCATATCTCTAGAAACCACATATTAGTGGACATAAATGACTCTGAACGGCAATATCATGTTTCACCAGTATTGTCTGTTCTTGAGCCGCCATACACGCTACGTTCGCGCACCCACATCCAACAGGAGCGTTCGGCGAAGCTTATCAGCAAATCCAGGTGCATTAATGCGATTAGAAACCGCAGCCAAGCCAGTGTGCTGATCACTCACCCTGACACTTGGATCACGGGGCGCCTTACTACTCAGCCTGGCACTTGGACCACGAGGCGGCACCGCCTTACCACTCACCCTGACACTTGGACCACGGGGCGTCTTACTACTCAGCCTGGCACTTGAACCACGGGGCGGCACCGCCTTACCACTCACCCTGGCACTCGGACCACGGGGCGACACCACCTTACCACTCACCCTGACACTTAGAACCACGGGGCGGCACCGCCTTACCACTCACCCTGACACTTGGACCACGGGGCGTCTTACTACTCAGCCTGGCACTTGGACCACGGGGCGGCACCGCCTTACCACTCACCCTGACACTTAGAACCACGGGGCGGCACCGCCTTGCCGCTCACCCTGACACTTGGACCACGGGCGCCTTACTACTAAGCCTGGCACTTGGACCACGGGGCGGCACCGCCTTACCACTCACCCTGACACTTAGAACACGGGGCGGCATCGCCTTACCACTCACCCTGACACTTAGAACACGGGGCGGCACCGCCTTACCACTCACCATGACACTCGGACCACGGGGCGGCGCCACCCTTGAACGAGGCGAATGTGAAGAAGAGCGTGTAGGCCATGATGACGTTGTAGTAGATGCACACGATGAGCGAAAGGACTATCATGGCCGCACCGACACCTGCGGGCACGAGAGACGGTGAGTCGGAGGTGGTATCGACCTCTGCGCCGGTGGTTCGTCACCACCCTCACGGGCTGAGCTCTGGCTCAACATGGGTATGCTGGATACCTGCCTTAGATAGCTGGTCAGATACGAGGTGGTGCGCTGGAGAGGTGCACGTCTGGAGGGAGGGGGGGGTGCTGGACGTGGACCCGGCACTGGGAGGTGCACGAGGGGATCCATGCTGGACGGCGACCCGACGCTGGAAAGGTGTGCGTCTGAGGGGGGGGCTGCTGGACGAGGACCAGGCACTGGGGATGCGCGCGTCTGGAGGGGGTGGGGGGATGGACGAGGACCCGACACTGGGGAGGTGCGTGTCTGGGGGGGTCCGTGCTGGACGTTGAGCTGACACTAGACAGGTACGGTGTCCGGTGCGTCGCGTGTGGGGCGGGTCTGGCCGTCGCACTGCTATCAAGTCCCCTGCCCTTCTGCTCTGCTACGTGTGGTGACTGATCTCGTTAAAATAGTAATATTCATGTGGCGGGTGTTGGCCGGAAAGTCTCCGCGATGCTGAGTCATAGCTAGAATTTGCTTCTGCACTCATACACACCCACTACTTTCGATATGTACTCTGTTGTATAAAGAGAACAAAAAGCTTGGGTAGAGCACCCACAGATTAAGGTGTAGGTAGACCTTAGACGTATGTATCCACTCAGCATGGGTGCACAGCCGTGGAAATATAATGCCTGCACGACAGCAATAATTAGGTTTCAATTTCATTTCTGCGCCTGCTTTAACACGGGTTAAGCGCTAAAAGCAGAATGAAACCTCATTGTGGGCAAAAAGCACAACAAGACGCTTTCCACAGTGATACGCACAACTCACAGAATGTTGCTTTCAGAAAGCATGCAGGTACTGGGCTGCCAAATGTGGCACGTAAGCACAGTACTCGTGACTCATGGTCATTGTATTCAGAGCTAACTCTGGGGTGCTTCCTAAAGTCACACTATATACTAGCAGTGCATATCAAGCTAACGTACGAACACAAAGCTGTGCGACAGATCTCGGAGTCGACGTTTCAATGGCATGCTGAGCTTTTTACCACGGAAGTTCTTTAATGTCCTGAAGGTCATATGCTTTCACGGAAAAATACTGCTTTCGTTAGGCATGCCTTAGGGATTATTTCTCATGCTTATCGCGCAAAACTTAAGCACATAGCCTGGCCAAGCAAATGTTCCCAAACATATTTTCACCAAGATCGTGCCATGCACATAGATGATAAATATCACTACAGTGCAATACAGGAAGCACAGTCCTCAGCTAACTTCTGCGGATGCCGTTGCTATATGTGTGGCACAAGCAGGGGGAAGCACGGCCACCCTGATCGCTCGATACGGTCGCCACTTCACTTCACTTCACTTCACTCACCCTTCATTACCGGTGCCAGCCCCCACATGGACATGGGGCCCTTTTGACTGTACTGGCCAATGGCCGTCTCCATCAGGTACATGGGCTTGCCGACCAGAATCAAGACGATGATGTACGGAATCAGAAACGCGGCTGTGGAAGAAGGTCACATGTGACGTGCACTACATGGTGGACGCGGAGCGAAGAGAGTCACATGTGACGTGCACTACATGGTGGACGCGGAGCGAAGAGAGTCACGTGTGACGTGCACTACATGGTGGACGCGGAGCGCATCTGAAGGTGTGCTGTGTGCCGTGACCATCCGATTTTCATTAGCAAAGTATCTCTGTTTACCGTGATCATTTGTTCACCAATGCGTGTTGACCAATTCTATGCTCTTTGATGTACGCGATCAGTTTTGAAAAGCGCAATAGCTAGTAGTTGTATTCAGGTAGTAATATAAACTCACGACTAAGGAAACATAATATTCCATCCAATGGTGACGCAATGCAATGCGGCTAATCATGTCGTTATCTAGGCCGGCGGCTTGGAGATAGGTCTCGGTTATTAGCAAGGCAAGATACATACGATGAGAACATCTAAATCATGCAGAAAATGCCATAGCCCTATTATGAGAGGACTCCACCGGTTGCTAAGTAGTTGGGCGGGGGTCAAATAGTTCCCTTCTTAGATCTCGATAACTAACGATCGATTTTTTCTTGGGAAAACGGCAATGGATGACTTCTTGTGTGATCTATATTGATGGAAAAGGTAATTCTCATTTACAAAATAGAGGTGGACACAACAGCAAAAGAGGGAGGGGCGGGAGGGTAATCGGGAAATCTTCCAGAGCTGATGCTTCCATATTTCGTAATCGAATTTGTCATATATGGCACCACTCTACAGCCAATGAAGCCGTCTTTCAAATCAAGTGAGAGGACATTGCTTTAAAAAAATGTGGTAAGCCAATACTTCCAATCAACTCCTTTGCAGTCGCATCTGATGGGCGCTAAATTAGCTATCATGGTCGATGCGCCCTAAAACACCATTGACACACGCACGCACGCACGCACGCACGCACGCACGCACGCACGCACGCACGCACGCACGCACAACACACACACACACACACACACACACACACACACATCTGACATCTATGTAGACGAGAACGTTAGGAAACGTCATCAAATCTCAGCATGATCATTCCAACTTTTCAGGACCTACAGACAGAAGACCACCGTGGGAGGTAGGGGGAACTTTGTTCCACCTCTCTCCCATAACAGTTATACCACACATTCTGCATCAGTATTTCCATATGAACATCTCCGTACCGACCAAAGCATTAACGATCGAGAAGACAAGTTACAAAGATGCTCCTTGGCTCACTACCGTAGCCCAGACAGGGGAGTTAGGATGCAGAACAATCGGTGTATCCTCACCGCCTCTATTCTCGTAGGCCATGTAGGGAATTCAGGAAACAGGAGGATGTATCCTCACCGCCTCCATTGTCGTATGCCAGGTAGGGGAAGCGCCACACGTTTCCGATGCCCACGCTGAGGCCGATGCAGGAGAAGATGAACTCCCACGTGGAGCCCCACTGACCGCGATCGGCCTCCTCCTTCGACGTTTTCCCCGGCGCAGCCACCTCCACCGGCTCGAGCGACTTCTGCTGCAGGTGAAAGTGACAGGGTGAAGAACCTTTGTTTATGTAAATACATAGATATCGCTACATAGCATACATACAGAGAAGCTGATTTCTGAAAATTATTCGGGGTGGGGGCACAATACATGAAGGCAATAGGCGGACCCAAGTGGATTGGGTTGGACATTCCATAGGTTCCCGTGTTAAAAAGTTGAAATTATTGAGGAGGGGTGGTGGTTGGTTGGTGGTTATTGATTTTACAACACTTTGACCGTTGAGTCATGTAGCGTCGCCAATCTCTCACGCTGACTGGCCGCAGGCGAAGAGTGGCAACAGGTGAGACACGAACCCACAATATCTCGATTGTGAGACGAGCAACTTACCCATAGACTACTCGCTTCCTATTAGGGAGGGGACAAAGTCAACATTGAGGGGGCAATTTCCACTTCAAAGTGTATCAAACAACACCAATGCATATTTAAGTACGAATGTATGTGTGTATGTATGCCTTTGTTTTTAATACGGGCGTCGTTTTGCATTCCTTTTCAGGGACATGTGCCCCGCCAATGTTGAATTGTGCCACTGCAGTGTTAATTTCCGCTGAACAGATCTTTCCTCCCCCAACAACGCAAGCAAGATCTTGCAGTACCTTGATTCAGTTACAATTTTTGTTTCTGAAATGAGCTTATAAATCTGATGCTCCCCATTCTTTTCCACAAAGCGATGCACTGTGTTCATCATAGTCAGAGTCTCAACTATACTATCTATAGTTAGTATAGTTTATAGCAGCTCACTTAATGGCCATCATAACAGGCAGACTTGTTTAGGCATATTATGTTTGTATATACATAGAACTGTCAGAATTATTCCCTAACATTGGCATTACATGAAATGGCACTGAAGAAAATGGTACACAGGAGCGTGATATTTTGTCTTTGGACTTGTTCAATGGTACTGACTGTTGACTGAGTGCTGAATCTCGATTTCCCCAGCTGAAAAAAAAGCTGACAGTAAAGACGACTAAACCGCGGGAAATATGAAGAGAAGCATTCATCACACAAAACGTTGTAAATTAAACTACACAGCCTGAACGATGTCTAATTTCTGCTGACCTGGCACCCCTATCCTTAATGAATGATACATTTCACTGCATAACAGCTGATTGTGGTGATCAATCACATTGGGTAGAGCCAATTCACAACGGCCGGCTGTTGTTTCCCTGCCTTGCATATGCCTTGAACACCGACCGGAAACTGCCCGAAAGATCACATCGCACCAGCACCATTTCATGTGCACGATGCCACATACGACCACTGGCACCTCTCAGTGGCCCACACACACACAGAGCAGCTGTTGAAAGTAGCGAACAAAGCCCACGTGACGTGGCTGTTCTGGGCGCCGCCGCCTGCAGGCGAGCTCACGACCGGCTCGGCCACGGTCTTAGGCGGAGCGAATGACGACATGTGGTGGCGTGCGGGCGGGCTGGGCAGCCTGCGGCCCGTCTGACCGGCACCGCGGGCAGGTGGCACGGCGACGCGCCGTCCTAATGATGATGACAGCGCAGGCTCAGCTCTGACCCACGCACGCCACTCTAACTTTCGTGACCTACTTGGGCGCGCCGACAGTCCGCCGGTCATCGCCGGACGTCGGCGGCAGTCCGCCGGTCATCGCTGGCCCGGCGCTTAGCGGCTGGATCTCGGTCTGGTGGTCCTGCCTCGGCAGACCATCTGATGACACAGCCATCAGATGGTCTGGTGGTCCTACCTCGGCAGACGGTCTGATGACACAGCCATCAGATGGTCCGGTGGTCCTACCTCGGCAGACCATCTGATGACACAGCCATCAGATGGTCCGGTGGTCCTGCCTCGGCAGACCATCTGATGACACAGCCATCAGATGGTCTGGTGGTCCTGCCTCGGAAGACCATCTGATGACACAGCCATCAGATGGTCCGGTGGTCCTACCTCGACAGACCATCTGATGACACAGCCATCAGATGATCTGGTGGTCCTACCTCGACGGACGGTTTGCCTGTCTGACTGCCTCAGCCAGGGGATCGATGCCCGAGCGGATAACGCGCTTGCCTGGCAATCGAGAAGTAACGGGACGGAATCTCGTTATCTTCTTGGGTTTTGGCTTTCTCGCGACAACTTGGCGTGAGAAAGCGGCGACGCTACACGGCCTACCCGCTGCATACCTATCAGCTGCCTACCGTTTCATCAACTGCATACCTACCCACTGCATGCCTACCTTATGCATGCCTACCTTCTCCAGGCCTACCTACTGCATGCCTACCCTCTGCATGCCTACCCTATGCATGCTTACCCTCCGCATGCCTACCTTATGCATGCCTACCTTCTATATGCCTACCTTATGCATGCCTACCCTCTGCATGCCTACCCATTGTATACCAACCAGCTGCGCTGCACGCCTACTCGCTGCATGCCTAGCCGCTGGATGCCTACCCTATGCATGCCTACCTTCTGCATGCCTATCCTCTGCATGCCTACCCTCTGCATGTCTACTTGCTGTATACCAACCAGTTGCGCTACACACCTACTCGCTGCATGCCTACCCGCGGCGTGCGTCGTAAAAAAGAAAGGTTCGCCTTCTGATTGCCTGACCTATTAGATGGTCTGACGGTCCGCTCTTGGCACGCTGTCTAGTGTCTGGTGGTCTGGCTTCGACACACTGCCTATTGTGTACACAGCGGCTTCAGAGTCATCCAACCCACCTACGCACTCGAAGCTACCAGTACCGACTGGTCCTCTCCGCTCCCCACTCATCTGCAGCCGTGATGCGATTCGAAAAAGCCGTCCAGTCGAAAGAATGGACGCTATGACTGTCACTTGCTGAGGCTTTGTCATGCCAAATGCGAAGACAAAGGACATAAAGGTACCTGGTGACCACTTGAGAGAAGAAGAAGTTTACGACGCATTCGATTGGCTGACCGCATGGCGTCGCCAACTTCTCGGCGCCGACTCGTCGAGGGCGGACTCGGTAATCCCGCCGACTGTGGGATTCAAACCGACATCCTTGCGAGCAGAAGCACAGCGTCCTACCGACCGAGCCGCCACGAAGCGGTGGCCACGACTCACCTTGTCTCCATTGGCGTACGCCGGGACGTAGTTGTTCTTCCAGGATGAGCCGGCGGCGGAGTGACCGTTCTTCTCGGCCATGTCCGGGCCGTGACGGGGCGGGGGCGGCGCACTGTCCCTGCGATAGCTCACGAACTGCACCGGCTCCTGTGCAGAAAACATGCAGCATCGTAACCTGGCCAGTCGTCAATCACCGCGTAGCGAGTGGCATGGGCACTGCATCTTTCTCTTGTACGTTGTCGTGATCTCTGATGGTGTTCATCAGACTATTCTTTTAAGAGCATGCAGAGAGGGAAACGGGCATCCAGACGAGTTCGGAATAGCGGAAGAGGAACACGTTTTTGTATTAAGATGCCTGACTTGAGCACTTCTTCAGCCAGTCTCGACCAATCATCAGTTAGGCATTCCTAGCCACGTTTCTTAATCCATGCACCACGGTGCAGTGCGCATCCAACAGTACTTATGCTCTCGGCTGAGCGAGGTTGGATTGCGTGCTCAGTCCCCCCCCCACCATCAAACACAGAATACCACAGAACTTCAATACGCATAAACAGGGAAGCATTCAAAAACAGGTTTTTGATATATCAACAGACAACTG
Source organism: Ashinkailepas kermadecensis (assembly GCA_034440615.1). Lineage (NCBI taxonomy): Eukaryota > Metazoa > Arthropoda > Thecostraca > Neolepadidae > Ashinkailepas > Ashinkailepas kermadecensis. The sequence continues at coordinate 52,607 of JAOTOM010002618.1, read as the reverse complement.
AACATTATACTATAAAAAAAAGTCAGATTCATGTCATGCTAGTTCAACAAGTGAATGATGGATGAAATACTTGGCTTGATAATTTAGTTGATATATTAAGACGAATTATATTAATGATTTAATATTATATTATATTAATTATAATTATACGAACCATTATTCATTATATTAAGCACGCTAATATTGGCGAAGGCCCCGGTATCACTTGCACCTTTTCGTTTCTGACACCACAGAAGCTTTGCAGAGTGCAATGTGAATCACCCCACATGTGTCATCTTCCGACTGCAGACAGCATAGTGATTATGGACCTTGCCACCACTGAAGTTGAGGGTGTAATATCCACTCAGTATGTTTGAAGTGAAATATTGCGCCTATTGACGTTGCTGAAAAAGTGGACTTGAAATCCCTACATGCACTCAAACGGCTTTCAGTGGCGGATTCCCGACTGAGAACACCGGCGATTCTATACTTGACAAGCTTAGAGTTTCTTTCGCTTGTTTTGTCACCGGAAGCGCACACAAGCCTTTCGTCAGAGAGGTACTCGAAGAGAAGTGCGAAGTCAAACGAGCGACTCAAACACCGGCTACAGTCGGCACACGACATGGTCAAACAGCGGCCCAGCCGGAGCTGCGGGGATCAAATGGAGGTCAGAGTCGACCAGGGAGGTGCAAAAAGATGGCACATGACTCCAATCACAAGCCATGCAGACGTGGTTCGACGATGGTGACGATATACCTATTCCTATAAGATTAAGATATGGCAGTGCATATGTCATGGGATGCCATGGCTCGAGATGAAGAGAGCGAACACGTAGCTACGTGGGAGTGTGGGGATGGTAGCATGCTCAAGTATTTTCTCAAATAGTGTTGACAAATAGTGTTGACCTCGCCCATTCCTCAATGCATGCCTTATTGTGCAAGGCTCAGGGATGGTGACTACAGGAAGCCACTCATTGGAGGAGACACCCGTCATGCGCTAAGATGATTCTCCCTATTTTACCCATCCACCTGTTGTGCATCTGACAGGCGGTAAACAAGTTGGATAATAACTCGCAGAAATTTGATTTTCTCTGCCTGAAGGTTCGATTACTTTCTGCACTTTTGAGTATGGTGATAAAGCAACAGCTGACTGTATCTGCTGTCCGCTAACCCAGCCTTAACTTGGCTCTACTGGACTACTAGTTTTATTTATGCACGTGAACCTACATGAATGAAACGCTCCATGGCGTTCAATTTCTGCATGTTTTACACATGTGCATGGAATAAGAGGTGGAACATTGTGTATATTTGGTGTTGCCAATGTAGCACCAATGTTTTATAAAGGAGCATAGGCTTACGATGATGCATGCAAATAATGGACTAAAAATTCATTTCGCGACGACAAATGTTTTCGAAAGTCTTCGTCTATTCCTGAGTAAAAAAATACACACGATCGTCATTATGTCAGATTGAATTATTCGGATTAATTAACTAATACTGATGAAGGAGGCAAAAGGAGTGCTCAGGTGCTGGAATATTTCACGGAACCACAAAATTGTGCAATTATTTGCTCCAGTTCGGATATTCAAAACTTGTGTTTCCATCAGCGGAAAATAGGTTTTCCTGGGCCAAGGGAGGCAAAGCGAACCATTAAATTATCCACCGTGTTGTTTTATCCTATTACTTGTGCTTCAAAGGTTCGCAAAGTGATTGAGCAAACATGACGATTTCCGTAAAGACCAGTGGGCGAGTACCAAAAGCCGAACACCCAATATTTCATCTCGTAAAAATTAGGTGTGTCTAAATCACATTCGTTGGAGGGTTAACCGCGCTATCAATTTCAAACTTTCCCTACAAGCTTTGCCATCAGCGATAGTCGATGCCATTGCCCGGAAGCTGGTGGTGACGGGAGCGCTTAAAACGGGATTTACAAAGTCATTCCCACAGACATTTTCGCAACGAACATTTCAATGGACAATCGCAAAAAAATCGAAATGCTTTAAAAATTGCTGAGTTCCATCCATTGCAGACATCACATGACTTGGAATCGTTGTTGTTGCAACATCAGTGATTCGAGGTTACGTCGGCACCGCTAGTTACAGCACGTGCTGTCAGACATCATCTTCCAGCATTACGGTACGACGGCCGCCACGGTGCTTGGTCGCAATGAGTTCCCGTCTTTTGCTGGAAGTCGACCCGGGGCCGGCCACTAGCTGGCGGCTTATGTGTCGAGGCCGGTTTGAGCGTTGACCTGGTAGCTGGAGAGGAGTTGCCGGTCTGGGCGTTGACCTAGTAATCGGACAGAAGGTCGGTCTTGGCGTTGACCTGGCAACTGGACAGAAAGTCAGTCTGAGTGTTCGCCGGGTAACTGAACAGGAGCTGCTGGAAGCTCCGCCGCCGACTTTCTTCTGCAAACGCCGCCCCCGGCAGAGTGCGCCGAGTCCACGCCATGGAGACTGCAGACATGCACAGAAGACTATCACTGACAACTGCATTGCAACACGCACCGCTATCACCAAGTGTTCCCGGCCAATCGCTACATGCCAATGACTCTTACTGTCTCTCGAAGACACGGATTTGTATCGGCGTGCAGCTCATAGGGCACACGATAGACAAAATATGATAGGATAGACACATAGAGCACATAAGTTCATAGAATAGCAGCCTGGCCTACAGGCTTTCGAGGAAACCAACGATGGTCTTATGGCGCATAAAGTGATGAATTCAAGCTGCCACGACCATACAAAGCTTAAGATCGTTATTATATCCCTGCTGACCTCGTTGCCCAGCAGGATACATTTTCTACATCTGGTACTTTAACGACGGGTTATCAGACATAATACCCAGATCGAAACCGGTTTTTCGCACGTAGGCATGCAATCCTTGGACACGTTGATGGGCAAAACCTTCAGCTGAGACCACAGTGTCCCAGGCGCTGGACTCCGTGCCACGTGCTGAACTCTGTCGCGGCATGTGGCCCGTCGCGAGCACGTGCCAATGAACGCCAGCAGGTGACACATTTAGTGCGCTTCGTCGCCTGCTCTTGCGTTGCGTCATTGTGTGACGCCATAAGGTGACGTCAGCGACGGAGGAAGGCTTGTTTTGACAGGGAGCAGCCGGCCTTGGGTGGCCAAATAGCACCCTGCCGGTCGGCCTTCATCTGCGCACTGACCGTCCGGGCGGTCGTTCCAGCTGAAGTCCTGATGTTGTCAGACATCGACTGGCCAGAGATTCGTCTGGCGGGTGTTGGGAAATTTCCACAAATACGAGCGGATGATGTGTGCAGCAGCTTGTGCAGGCAATGGGGCGTGAACCAATTCAGTGCGCTTTGCGCTTCAGCTCCGAACCTGCATGACACTCGCTGGGAGTTCTTTTTTCATTTCCGGTCGTATGGAGATGCGTAGACAGCGAGCATATGAAGGCTCATGGCCACCGAGTTCTAGGACGACTCATGCCCAGAACACAGGACGGGGCATTACTGACCTTGAGCAGGTACTGCTTCAGCTTCAGCTAGGTCACGGATAGCCTGGTGGTGCTAATTTGCGCCTTGTGGGACACACACTGGTCCCGCACTACACAGACCGGACAGGGTCGTCAGCCCGCCACTCTGCGGAACGGAAAAGGGCGTGACCTTTGTATTTGTATTCATTCACTGTCTGGAGCCGGGAGAGGACGGATCCAACAAATTGCCGTAGGATTGGAACCGAGTGCACATCTCCGGTTAGAGTGGCAGTGTTTCTGGGACTGGTCAGACCACCGCCGAGGCTCTGCATGTCGGCTGCCGACCGGTCCCGGCCTCCGCCGGCCGGTCGGCAGAGGTCAGCAGAGGTCACAGTCGCGTCACGAGGACACGGACGTCGGCTAACGGTAGCATGGCTACATCAACTCACCATGCCGAGCAGCTGCTAATCTGCTTATCTCTATTAGATTATTCAGTACATTTCAAATTGGCAGCTGGTTTGCAGACGAAGTCATGCAAGTGCCACGACAGTACTAAGTACATGCTAAGAGGGGTACCCAAGGTTGAATATATCCACCACGAGAATGAATAAGCTACATAGAACCGCAAAGCATCATCTAATAACGCGTGTGCGAGTTGTGTGTGCTTCTGTTACGCACTTCAGCACGTTGAACACGGCGCTATTTAAGGATCGTGAATTGTATGTACTAGTGCCATTTGACAATATGTTCGTATTGTGCTGATTTGATGCGCATACTTCCAGTGACGTGCGAACCTTACCGTAGATGACCACTACCAGGCTGGCCAAGAGGCCAAGGAGTTGCCATATCAACCACGTTGTTGTAGGTTGTTTCCTTACATCGGGGATAGAGATTGGAGCAAATTAAAATGGACGGAACTCGAGTCGCATGAGATCAGTGCATCAACCGTTTAGACGTATACCATCGACTGCTTAGGCCTTATAATTATAAAATAAACATATTTTCACTGTTACTACATACACTCGGGTATAGCATTTATCGCGTGCCGATGCTGAGGTTTATCGACAAAACATAGCGGTAATTTCGCTCGATGGTGTCTGGAATGGGACCGTTGGAGTGCTGTCGTGCTCGATCGGGTCTGCATCGCGTGTTTTGTCGGCCGTTTGTCGTCACGCCATCGGCGTGTGGCTGTGCCTCTGACTCTGAGCCTCTGAGCCCCTGACCGCAACTCTGAGCCTCTGTGCCTCAACCACAACTCTGAGCCTCTGGCGTGCTGTGCTCCCCGTCTGACTACTACTCTGAGCCTCTGGTGTACTGTGCTCCCAGTCTGACCACTACTCTGAACCTCTGGTGTACTGTGCTCCCCGTCTGACCACTATCCTGAGCCTCTGGTGTACTGTGTTTCTCCCAGTCTGACCACAACTCTGAGCCTCTGGTGTACTATGGTTCCCTCTAACCACTATCCTGAGCCTCTGGTGTACTGTGCTCCCCGTCTGACCACAACTCTGAGCCTCTGATCTACTGTGCTCCCCGTCTGACCACTGCTCTGAGCCCCTGGTATACTGTGTTCCACTATAATCATTACTCTGAGCCTCTGGTATACTGTGTTCCACTCTGACCAATGCTCTGAGCCCCTGGTACACAGTCCAGCTCTAGCTAACTATGTTTTTGTTTTGCTGGACACTAAATCAAGTACACGATTTCATTGCCTTTGCAAGAGATGAGGGACGTTTAAATTGGCCTTTTGGGAGAATCATGCTTGTTTATTTGATTAAATTCTGGTTTAAAAACAATATTGGTGAACAGAAGAAGTTTTATGTGTTTTATAGTTTATGTTTTTTACCAACATATCTTCACAAGAGAGGGAGGTCAGTGCTTTATATATTTTCTCTCATTGTTTTAATTGCATTCATTTTTTATTCTAGTATGCAACAAGTTACATTCAAAATACGTGACTACCGTTGAATCTGTGCATTAAATCTGGAGGAGAGCTGAATAAAAATAACTAGATAAGTTATTTTTCTAGTCAGCCAGGCAAGCAAGATGCCAGGGTTGTCTTGTGCCTGTATTCATTTTTAAGGGCAGATGCTTGGTTAGGCTAACAGAGGAGAAACTTTGCTCCATATATTTATAAAGTTGGGGTATATATCAAATCATCTTCACTACAAAGATGTCTGTCAAGTATGACCTTGCTTCCACGCATGAGTAAACAATGCTTACCTTACCGACCCTTGGAATCGGCTGCTGAAGCAAATAGCCCTGACAATCTTGTGCTAAATGTGCTAATTAACCTTGAGGCCGCGTCCTGGCTGCATTGTCTGATGGTTTAACGCCGGATATTCTGATAGCAATGCAGTGAGAAAATATGTTGTAAAACATGCGTTCATTATCTATTGCCAGTTCTTCACATCTTATGTAGCGCATGATTCATGGATGCTATTTTGTTATTCATATTATATAAAATAGGAGTGCACTCGTCCCTTGCATGCTAACTTGTCGAACTTAAAAATGATACTTAGGCTGATCAAGACGAGCGTTGTCTATTCCTGAATTTATGTGGCTCACTTGTATGCTTTTCGATGTTCTCCGGGATTATCAGATGGTGCTTCGACCTTGATGATCATTCTTTTGCATGCTTTCCCCGTGTGCTGCCATAACCCCACGCCAAAATGGCCTTGCAGCAATATAAGATCGTGCTCCGGCATCGCCTGCTCACGCTAAGCCTCCACCCACGCTCAGACATCGATGCCCAGCACCTGAACAGCATGACGTCACTGTGCCATCCAGCGCCGGCCGAAAGACGATCATCTGACATCAGCCCCCTCCCCTGCCGTCCCCTCCGCCGAGGAGGATGCGCTCTGTCGGAGCAGGCGTGACCGCAGCACCGCCGGGGCGGCTGTGTCACACACGAGGCGCTGTGTGACTCACAGCGCGGGGCCGGGAGCAGCTGGGTCACGGACTGCGCCCAGCTGTCCGCCAGCACGGCGACACACTCCCGTGACCGGCCCGTCGCCGGCCATGGGCCATGCACGAGCACGGCCGCAATGAGCCAGAGAGTTGCTCTGAAGCGTGCCTCAAGGGCTCCCGATGCCGGCATGCAAATGGGCAGCGCCGGCTGTAACGGCGCTGGCCGCCGTATATGCTCAAGTGGAGACGGGCTTGCAACAGGGGCGCACGGCACAGACTCATCGGCCTCTTGGATCACAGTCAACCCGGCATGCACTCCGCTGCGGCCATGTCGCTTTCACATTTTGTTGCTGATAGCAGGTGATAGAATCTGCTGTTTTGCATTGCACGGTCCAAATTGCCCAATCGTAGCTAAGGTTTTCAACCATTATTGCTCGGCTTTGTTCAGGTGAAATGTGCCCATGAATCGTGACGTGCGTGTGAATCCTGAAGATCAGTGATCTTAATTACGTTTCACGTTGAGACGCAAGGAAGACCCTTTCCGAATGCATCGGATTGGATTGAGGTCTTTCAGCGGGTTTCATCACAACGAGCATTTCACGAATGCGTGATCAGTAATCGGATTATACAGTTCATTATCGAGCACTTGTCTTAACCACACACAAAGGGAGGCGAACGGAAAATTAGCGCGCCGCACGTCAGGACTCTTGGCTGCGTTGTGCTCATCCAACGCCCACAAACCTAGTGCGAACATCAATATAGCTGCGGCATACAGGTAGCCCACATGCGCGGGGATAGTGACAGCGGCGATCACTTGCAACACACTATTGCGAATTTGTTGCAACACATAGCCTGTCGTCCATCGCGTAAGTGTGACGTGAACTGCGATCACTTGTGGAGGTTGGTTCCTTGGAGCACCGGCATCGACTCCGGATAGAAGAAGAGGAAGCTTTGCAGTCTGCTCGAGGATGTTTGCTTTGTATTGACCTCCTACGAAGCAGCATATTGAGAAGCTGCCAATGCATACGCCGGCCACCGCGATGGTTGACACAAAGTCCCCCTCGAGAAGACGGTACACAATGTTCCGAAGGTCTACAAAGAGAGTGTTGTTCCGCGCCGTCCGTCGACAGGACGGTAAGATTGTCGCTGCCTGGCAAGTGGATGGCCTGTCACATCCCGTTCGCATTTAAGCCATTCATTTTGTAACAATTAGCCGCCTCTTCACGTGATTTAGAACTTCACAACAGTGGCACCGCCCGTGATGCTTCTGAAGAGATGCAAAGAAGGACTTGTGTAGTTCACGTGAATGATTTTGCAAGGAGTTAATGTTTCCACAATTTCAACATCATATCCACGCCCACAGAACTGGAACGTGGAGATGTCCAATACTTGCTATGTAGAAAGGTTTCATCTGATCAAGCAGCTACTTCTACAATCGTTTCTAGCTAGGATCGCACAACGAACCAAATATTGCATGGATTCCAGCAACTTGAAAGGGGTGCACCGAGCTGTGGAGCTGGACAATAACTATTACGCTAGCGTGCATCGTCAAAGCCGCATCCACCCGACAATCCGAGATCAAGCAATTTTGAAACGTGATAGATTACGTTGATCAAACAAGTAGCTGTCCCCAGTTTCGCAAAACTCTCAGCGCTTCAGGCAATGCGAGGATGGCGAGGAATTGAAGCCAATTTTGCATCCATAAATTATCTTGAGCTGGACAAAAAGTGCTAAACCATGTTTTTCTAAGCTTCGGCCATCCGGGGCATGATCCAGATCTACTTTGGAGCTACCACTGGGCAGGTCCTAAGGAGTCAGTGTTGTCAGTCAATGTTGAACAGTTTTTTTTAGCATTGTACAGCATTGTACCCTTCTCTGTCTCCGTCTCTGTCGCTGTCTCCCTCTCTCTCCCTCCCTCTCTCTCTCCCATCTCCCATATATATATATATATATATATATATATATATATGCATGCCATTGTCGAGATGACGCATCACCACTTAAGCTTACCCACGGGCAGAATACAGCTGACGCTTCGAGCGTGGGGATCACAATTCTACCGGACGTCCTTAGATTCGATTCTCGCCCGTACGACCTCGAACTCACGCCAGAACGATGCTGTCCATTACGCCACCCAGCCATGTCACAGGCGTGACTCCAGCCTGACGTAACTCCAGCTGGAAGTGACTACATGCCAAGCCTGACGTGACTGCGGGCCCAACCCGACTTGACTCCAGGCCCAGCCTGACTCCAGACCGGCCCGCGGCAGGCCCAACCTGACCTGACTCCAAGCCCAGTCCGACATGACTCCAAGCCCAGCCCGACATGACAGATCGCACCGACCGGCGGTCAGGATTCGCCATGACACGTCGACCCGGCCGTGTCCATCCATCACGCGCGGAAAGGTGGCGGGGCCGGGTCAAGGCCGCCCGGGCCAGGCAGGCGACAGAAAGAACTCACTCACACTGACATTGTAGCTGGAGGAAGGCATCCGACGCCGCCCGACCGGCCAGCGGCGGTCGCTGTCCGGATCGCTGTTCAAGGTCGCCGGGGACGCACCGCCGCTGCACCTCAGACGCGCCGCGCGTCGCACTGCCTGGCGCCGCACTCCCGGCGCGCTACACCTGCGCGTGCGGCCGCTCCGGTGCAGCGCGCAGGTCGCCGGTCGGCCAGCTGACCGACGCTGCTGCCATCCGGCGGACACAAGCAGAACCGCGACAAAAAAGTCGGAGCGGTGGAGCGGCCGACACAAAGAGCCGACTTCGGGGAGTCGTTTTTGTCGCCTCTCGATAGGGAATGGCTGCCCGGCTTGAATTTATGAGTCGGTCCTCAGGGAGCTTTTCTTCATCCCCGTTAGGCGATACCGGACCTCTCATGTGCAGCGTAATCTTCTAGTCTGAGGTACAGTTTCTCAGAATTTAATGCACCTAAGTCAATCAATCAATCAATCCTTGTATTGGTACCAAGAGACACTCAGTATCAAATGTCAAAAACGCTAAAAAAAAATAAAAAAAGAGAAAAAAAGGTGGGACAGGAGGCTACTAAAACATTAAAAACACATGCATACAATACTCAAACATTCCCACGTACAGCTCTTTTCAGCGCCTCCTTCAGCTTAAACTTGAAAGCCAGTCGCATATTCTCGGCCCTAACTTCCTCGGGGAGACTGTTCCAAAGAACTGCAGCACGGTACATGAAAGAGCGTTGCGCAAAAGAAGTTTTCAGCCGTGGGCGCTCTACTGAAAACGGTGTTGATCGCGTAGATCGAGAGCTGACATCACTTCTCAATGTCACAAGATCACGCAGGGTTTCAGGTGCTCCCGAGTGATGCACTGCAAGATGAACCAGTGAGCAATCCCTAATGTCGACAAAGCGTTGTAAGCTAGGCCAGCCTAACCGCTCAATAACATGCGATATATGACCATAGCGAGAGGTCCTAGTTATGATCCTAGCCGTCCTCATTATGACTTTTTGGATTCGCACGCGCTCGGTGTCACATGCAGCAGACCAGATTGAGCAACAGTACATTACATGGGGGAAAACCAGTGCAAGCACTAACTTCGACAGCGTTTCTTCAGTAAGAGAACGTACATGCTTGGCTAGAGGAAAGATAAGTGCCTGATCAGGCAGGTCTACGTAGCTGAAGAGTTAAGGTGATCTATTTGCGATCCATGGGCGTGATTTCTGAGGCGAAAGGTTACCCATGGAACTCAGCGAAATGCTATGGATATCAAAATTGGTGCTGTGGATATCAAAATTGGTGCTGTGGATATCAAAATTGGTGCTGTGGATATCAAAATTGGTGCTGTGGATATCAAAATTGGTGCTGTAGATATCAAAATTGGTGCTGTGGATATCAAAATTGGTGCTGTGGATATCAAAATTGGTGCTGTGGATATCAAAATTGGTGCTGTGGATATCAAAATTGGTGCTGTGGATATCAAAATTGGTGCTGTGGATATCAAAATTGGTGCTGTGGATATCAAAATTGGTGCTGTGGATATCAAAATTGGTGCTGTGGATATCAAAATTGGTGCTGTGGATATCAAAATTGGTGCTGTGGACATCAAAGCTCACCGTCGCTTGGCATGGTTCACGAGGCATCCTTTGCTGACCTCATTGGAAAATTTACGATGTCATGTTGGGTTATTGAGTTATGACATAATGTCGTAAAAACGCTAAGCTGTTGTTAGCCGAACTCGCGAATTGTCCCCAAATAGATTCAGCTCTGCCCTCAAAATAGCCAGTGGTGAGTGAGGCAGGGCGATAGCCAACCAAGCCAGCCAGCTTGCGTAGGTCATGACTTTTCCGAGGCCATTCTAATTCAGAAACCAAACTTGATCTCAGAAGACCATTTTCAGCGTAGTGAGGCTAATGCTGCGCTGAAACTTAATATGACACCCATTTTTCAATCCTTGGTGCTAGAAAAGCGTGCTTGGCGACTCTTTTAAAAGCTTCCAAAACGAGGTCAGTATTCGATCTCATCTCATATGTTTGACAAATGTAAGGATTAAGTGTGGAAATTATCGATCTTTGCTGAAAGAAGTTGGCATTTAAATGGACCTAGGAGGTCAATCAGTAACCCAATCGAACATGGGTCACGTTCTACGTGCAATACGCTGGCTTTGTGTTCAATTTCATTGGTATTCTCAGTTTGAAAATACTAAGGGGGAGGGGTGATGGTGAAGCAAACCGTTATACTGGGGTGTATGACAAAGCAGGAGATGCTATCAGGGAAGGAGTGCACGCTCAACAACGTCTTCAGTATCAGAACTCGCTTAACGCTCGCCGTATGACAACGAGAATGTATACCCACCTCCAAGCGGTCTTCTCATAAACATGGGAAAATGGCCGCCAGCACGCCGCCATTTGTCATGATGGGCATGGTATTGACCGTTCAACCTGCCACCAGATGGCAGGACAAAAATTTCAAGATGGCGGCTACATTCGAGATAAACAATACGCGTACCGTATTGCGTGATACCGTCTGAACTTGCTTTAGAGGAACACAGATGGATCCTACTGTACCAAAAGTATCAATTGTGCAAATATCAGAGTATATCGGCGATAAAAAGCGTTGTGCCATTGAGGGGGAAGCCGTACTAGATGCAGGACACATTATTTCTTGTGGTACGATTGGGAAAGAACCGGGCAAGGTTACAGTGCAGGCACTCTGCATAAAATCCAGCCACCTACGCGAGAAACCCCATGAGCTACATGCTGTGGTGGAGTGTGGGAGATTCTGGGTTCAGTGCTCATGCAAAGCTGGCCTCTCAGAAAGCTGCAAGCATTGCATTGCTCTGCTACTATACCTAAACAGGTGAGGAAAGTGTTGAATGATTGTTATGATTGACAGAACTGCGTACAGATGTAATATTGAAATAACAAATTAGCTTTAGCAAGGCATAAAGCCAGTAGGTTCTGACCCCTGATGACATCAGAATTCCCATCTATGCCTGGCATCATGCAAATGTGGAAGCCTTTTGGAATTATTGATGTTGGGAATATCTGATTCACCCACATTGCTTTCATGGATCTGTTTACTCTGAATGCTAAATCATTTAATTATTGGTGTTAAATTCATGGCACCAAATATACAGGAACCTGCCAATTCAAATCAACTGATTCAATGAAACAGTCAACATATTCAGTGTCCAGAGTGCAACCAAGAAGGGCCTTTGTGGCTCATAGTTGCACTAATATTTGTATGTCTTATGTCTTTATGTTCTCTGAAATATGTTGTTATGAAGTTCAGTTTGGATACAAAATAAATCCATCCCATGTTTTTCACCATAAAGCAAAGGAGATAAGGCTATGTTTAGTTGCTTCTATTTTAATTGGCACATTTTTAGAAACGTTTGTGAATTGTTCGAAAATAATCCATTTCAATTCTTCTCCCAAATTGAAATGTTAGGCTAGGATAAGTTTTAAGACGGTAAATTTTGTGTTTAAGGTGTTTTACAAATTTTTGGAATTTCTTTTTCCAATGCAATGTTTTTGGATGTGATCAACGTGATGTGACCACCCATTTCATGTGCAAATGCTTACTTTTCAGTTTGCACAGCCAATTATCTGAATTATGGGATGGGAAAAATTAACAGTATAATACTGATCAAGGCACTGACCTGACTCCTGGAGGATGATCTCAGGGTCAAAGATGCTGTGGACGTGCTCCCCCATGCTGGAAGAGGAACTCTCAGTTCCTCATGCTGTTCCTATACATTTTCATCTCTGAGTTGTTTTCTCAACCGGCGGAAATCAAGCTGAGCATTCTGCTTTGCAGAAGTAGCCCTAGTACAGCTCAAAACAGGCAGATTTTGAGAAGTCGAGGTGTTCCTTTTCAAGTAAGGTTTCTTCGATGGGTACGCTGCAATTAGCAACAGAAGTTAGCATAAGAGCATGGAGAGACCACACCTCCTTTCATCTGATCAGTAAATGGGCTGAAACCTGAAAAGGATAAATGGGCACTAAATGACCAAACCTGGTCGATGCATCCTAAAACTCAAATAACCAACCAACCAACCAATCCGATTAGTGCCTACCTATATTTCATAGCAATTGGGAAACAAAAGGATAGCAAAGCATACCATATTAGCTTCCAGAAAAATGGGAAGGAAAATATTTATATAGTTATACTATTTTTCACTGGCTCACCCTGTTCATGGATACATCAACCACTGCGATTGTTGACATTGGTGTCACACTAATGTGGGACATCACAAGTATAACAATTTCAACATGAGTATGCATGCTACATTACCCAACATTAGGTATAAAATGGTGGTGAATCCCTGATTATGCAACGTTAAAAGCAGAATTACTCTGGAAAGAAGACATCGAGAAGACCCAGAATCATGAGAGCAAAATGTAGCAGTTTTTCATCCAAGCTAATGTACTGTCTAGCAAATTAACCTTCAGAGCCAAGATTAAGAGCTAAGAAAAAAGATTTAGAACGATATGTCATTTGGAAAGTGTTTGGATGTGCGATGTCCATAAAATGCCACTGGACAGCCAGCCTCAAGGTAAGATATTGTATACACAAGATATCAAAAGAGGAGTAATAATAAGAGACAAACAAGAAAAGGATCCATTTGATGCAGAAGAATATGGTCAATTGCATAATAGGCTTCACCACGAGTCAAAACTGGCACGAAACACATGGTTTTCTTCTTCCCATGCAATGTTTATGAACATGGTTAACATATGACCACTCATTTCCTCAGCAATTGCATACTTTTCAGTTGACAGATAAAATAAGACCAAAAAAGGGAATTAGAGTTAAGTAATGTAGCATTAAAAAGGTTCAAAAGAAAGAAAAATGTAACATAACCTAACATAACCATCCATATCCGAACAATTACCCACTGGTGTTGGATTGCTTAAAACCTACTGATGTTGGGGCATGTAATATCACTATGTCATCAAAGGAGTCTGCATCGGTGGTTATTGGTTTTACGACACGTCGACCGTTGAGTCATGTAGCGTCGCCCATCTCTCATGCCGATTGGTCACGGACGAAGAGTAGCGACAGGTGGACTCGAACCCACAACCTTTCGATTGTGAGACGAGCATCTTACCGCTAGACCACTCATCCCAGAAAGGAGTCTGCATCATCCACTTAGTCAATACTATGTGCTGTGATTTGAAATAGTGAATACCTTGCTTACATCAGCATGTGATTCCCCAAAGAAATGGAAGAAGTTTCTAGGTAAGCTTCAACAAGTCCAGTCCATATATTTGTTCTCCAATTTGTGCTCAGGGGCTTCTTCTATATAAATACCAAATACATTTTAACACATCCCTTATGTGCACATGATTTACATAGCAACAATTCCTCAAGGTTATTTAATTTTAGCTTCTGCATTACATGCTAATTGTACACGTAGATAGGCAATTTATCATTCTGTGTATGAAAGCAATATGGTTGAATTACATGCTGGGAACACCAATAATTGTATGAAGCCTTCACCCATACATACATACCAGAAAGGATATAATCATCCTTCTTGAAGTGCTTGCTGCATACCTTCATGTGCCTTGATGCTTTCTTGCCCATTTTTAGAATGTTGTGCCACTTTTTCGAGAGTAATTTATCTCTCGGGAAGCGATGGAAGCTGACTTCAGGTTCCCTCCTGTGTAATGATTTGCATTGTGGAACACAACAATACGTATTGGACTTGCTCACCTTATCCACTTGATCCATTATGTTCACAACTTTGCAATAATCCTCACACTCTCAAACTTCAAGGACCCGAAATAGTATGCGTAACCTCAGTGCGAGCCATTTCCATGTATGCCACTATGACTTGTTTGCATTCTTGTTTCTAAATTGTTTCTGGTAGCGCGCCAGATTTGTCACACTTTTATCTGCCCAATAGTAGTTCAACGTGTCTGCCGACAGGCGGCAGCCCCTTCGCCTTGAACGGTCATATGAGTCCTTGCCGATCTGTTGGTAAAGCATTTTGGCCATGTTATACCTGGTAGCCAAGGCATAGCGTCATTTCTGGACGAATTTGTACCTGATTTTTGCTGAAGTTGTAGTTTCTGTTTGTCTGACTGCAGTTCGTTAGGCACCGATGGTTTGAAGGACCATTTGCTGGATATTATATATTTATTTTTACATCAGGCAACTTCTTGAGCAGCTAGCCAAACATTACACGAATATTTATCATGCCTTCCATTCCGTGTCTCATTTTCCTCAATCCGTACTGTACGTACCTCACAAGAAGTCAACAAGTTCAAACTTTAGTGGATTTCTGAGCGATCATGAGTGGAATATATTGGTAATGTGTGAGTTTTCGTCTGCCCTTCCCTGCAGGCGGACTTCTATATTTCTGGCGCGCGTGCGACATTCGCTGTAGTTGTGTGTTTATGCTGGAGCCATATGTTGAGGCGTCCCACCTCTGTTAATTGTACGTGTACCGCGCGTTCTTCGTTCATTGATGTGTGGAGATAGCGAGTATTATGGATTGACACAAGTAGCCAGAGGATTTCCTTAACTTGCTCTCATTGTTAGGCATGCCAGACCGAGTTTGAATGGGAAATGTTCCTGGCAAAGACTGAGGTAGGTAAGGTTTTTAGCAATCCTGAGGTCAGAACTATCTTCTCGTGACTTTGTTTGTGATGAACTTGAAATGATTACGCATATTCCCAAATCAGCACAGTGTGAGAGAAGGCTTAACACGCGCACTGGAAAGGGGGGGGGGGAAATCCGCCCACCCCTCCGGTTTTTCGTACATAACTTCAGATTTTACCGGTCGATATACGCCATTTTTTGCGTGCCTGCTTAGAAATGACCGCCGAAATTTTTCCGAGTTAGGGGCCGTTAAAGTAAAAAAAAATCGTAGCGCCAGACCACAAAAATCGGCGCTGATGCGCTTCCCGTATATCCGCAAAAGGGAAGTGTTCTTGGCAACACTAGCGACTTGTTTGATGTATATTGATATGCTATATAGCTTCAAAGTCATGTTAGGTCACCGAGGTCAAGTCAGGTCAAGTTCATGACAGGTTAATGGAACCAAACTTGGTCCACTAGAATGTTGTCATAAATGCACTACTGTTTGTCATTGTGTACCTAAGCGTTTCCATACTTTATTCATGTACTTCACTCCTTTCTTCGCGAAGCCGATTACGCCGAGCTGCCCGACGGAGCAGTCGGACGGGCGGCCCGGTTCCGGAACAGGTAACTGACCTGATAAAGTGCTGCTATATAGGTGACCTGAGGTCAAATGTCGGGTCTAGCATCTGTATTGCATCAATAGTAATGTCCAAAACATCATTGATGCCCATTTTGGAGCATTTAAACACAATCACAGCGATCCATAACAATGACAAGCCAAGTCACGCAAAACAAGACAATTTTGAGAAATGTGACCTCATTTGACCTTGAAGATATTGACTTAAGGTCATGAAATTTGTACGCAACAGAGATCACTATCGTATCCATCCACTCTGCGAATTTCGTTCCTCCAGCTTTAATAGGAGCCGAGCTCTTATTTTAATTATGTAAGAACACATTTCATTTTTGAATGGCAGCCTTCTGAGTTTTGAGTTTTCCATTCCACTTGCTCGCAAGCCACAGGCTTTCTGCATGCTCACAAGCTGCAGACTCTGCATGCTCACAAATTGCAGGCTTTTCACATGTTCACAAACTGCAGGCTTTCCGCATATTCACAAACTGCAGGCTTTCAACATGCTCACATGCTGCAGACTTCTGCATGCTCACAATTGCAGGCTTTCTGATTGCTCACAAACTGCAGTCTTTCCACATGCTCACGAATCGCAGGCTTTCCGCATGCTCACAAACTGCAGGCTTTCCACATGCTCACAAATTGCAGTCTTTCTGCATGCTCACAAATTGCAGGCTTTCCACATGCTCACAAACTGCAGGCTTTCCACATGCTCACAAACTGCAGGCTTCCCAAATGCTCACATGCTGTAGACTTCTACATGCTTACAATTGTACATTTTCTGATTGCTCACAGGCCACAAGATTTCCACATGCTCACAATCTGCAGGCTTGCTGCATGCTCACAAAGATGCAAGCTTTCTGCATGCTTATATGCTACAGGCTTCTGGCATGCTCACAAGCTGCTGCCTTTCTATATGCTCACAATCTGCAGGGTTTCTGCATGCTCACAAACTGCAGGCTTTCCACATGCTCACATGCTGCAGACTTTCTGCATGCTCGCAAGCTGCAGGCTTTCTGCTTTCTCCCAAGCCAAAGGATTTCCATTTGCTCACAAGTTGAAAGCTTGTTGCATGCCAGCAAGCTGCATGCTTTCTGCCTGCTGACATATTGCAGGCTTTCTGTATGCTCGCAAGCTTCAGACTTTCTGCTTGCTCACAAGCTGCAGGCTTTGCAGACTTACAGGCTGCATGCTTTCTGCTTTCCCACAAGCTTCAGGCTTTCTGTTTGCCCACAAACCACAGATTTGCTACTTGCCCACAACTCACAGACTTCCCTCTCATGTGCAAGGCATAGGCTTCTTTTGAACGATGAAGAAGTACTTAGATACTGTGCATACTGTACGGTACTGTAAGCTTAAGCTACTCATAGGTCTTGTGCATTTGGCCTGTTACTCCGTGTTAGCCGATCTTATCAAAATAATCCGATAATACTGGGCCGTACCAGCGATTCATGCAATAATCTGTGATTGCAATGCATTTGCAACAGTTGCAAGCAAATGTCCTTGTTAGTTCGTTATCGACGCGAATATGTATATATGCCATAGTTGGTAAGCAGCAAAAAACTAAGCGAAGGATTAGACGACAACTGATTATAAACCATGTTGCGATGTTACAAAATTGGTTCACGTCGCAACGTTTGCACATATTGAATGCATCCACAGACACTTAGCTGGCGCTTGGACGAAAGCTTTGCCAAAGACATGCAGTATAATTCAAGCCATCCCATAATTTATAGGCGTATCATGGTAATTAGCTATTTCATCTTATGGCTGCCGCACACCAATTGCACATTTTGCAAACAAATGTATGTAGTGTGCTCGCGAATGTCGAATGTTTGTGATATATCACGTTAAATGTGTGCAATCTCGGCTTAATTGGTTGAACTATAGCATCGAGTAAGCATTTTGTAGCATCGAGCATCGAGTAAGCAGTAAGCAATTTACAGCAACAAATTGCAAATGCAATGCAATTTTTCCTCTAAAGTTACAATTGTACGACATCCCGGAAATTTTTGCAGTTACCTTAGATATTGCTCTACCTGAAAGTGAGCGTCGAAATTTGAAAATGATTACACCGCTAAGGTGAGGACCAAATAAGATCAGGTTACGTGTAACTTTCACGGATGTCCAATGTTAAAATCGGCTTGCATGCAAATCTTTCATGCCTAGTGCATCTTATAGCGAAAGCTTGGTTCCACTTGGAACCAGGCGTGGAATTTTAGTTTTTCCGATCAGTTAGTAGCTACATCGATTACATCACGATTTTAAGTAAATTTCCCTATGGCGGGTTAACGCTTAGAACCGGCCCAGAACGGCTAAATGAGCGGCTCGGTCCGTAACGTACTGTGCTCAGAAGATTGGCATTTGATGAACTTGGATGTTCTGAGGCCACGTCGTGCCATGGGTGATTTTGTTTTCAATAGCAATCGAGAGCGTTGACCTTGGCTGACCCTTGATGACGTTTTCAACACATAATTTATTCCACGGCATATATGTATGGCCTAAATTCAAATTCAACGACCAATGGGAGCTCGAAAGAACTCATTTGCAATCTTCCACGAGCCGTTGTATGTTGCAGCTGGCGTGACCTTCGGAGGTTCGCCCTGCTCCGAAATGCTACCAATGTACGATACAAGATCAAAAGAGATGTCAATAGATATATGCCAACCAAGCACTCCACTGCTTAGTTAGGAATTATGCCGTAGCTGGTGCTGATTATATCGTCGGGGCGCTAATCCGCGCATAAACAAAGTATCTTGGTTTTCTGCCCCTCTGAAGATGGCAATACCTGTCGTTTTATAAATCTGAAAAGTTGACCTGCTCTAGAAGGTACAATCTGGTTCACCTCGTATTATGCAAAACTCTGATTTTGGTCCCGCGGATCTATGTAAATTATGGGTGAACCGACAATGAGAGGGCCGCCACCGCCCTCGGATGGCAGGGCCGGCGACATGACGCGGGGAGGGCAGCCACCGCCCTCGGGCGGGAGGGCCGGCGACATGACGCGGGGAGGGCAGCCAGCGCCCTCGGGTGGGAGGGCCGGCGACATGACGCGGGGAGGGCAGCCAGCGCCCTCAGACGGGAGGGCCGGCGATATGACGCGGGAGGGCAGCCAGCGCCCTCGGACGGGAGGGCCGGCGACATGACGCGGGGGGAGGGCAGCCAGCGCCCTCGGGGAGGGCCGGCGATATGACGCGGGGAAGGCAGCCAGCGCCCTCGGACGGAGGGCCCGCGATATGACGCGGGGAGGGCAGCCAGCGCCCTCGGGTGGGAGGGCCGGAGACATGACGCGGGGAGGGCAGCCAGCGCCCTCGGGCGGGAGGGCCGGCGACATGACGCGGGGAGGGCAGCCAGCGCCCTCGGGTGGGAGGGCCGGCGACATGACGCGGGGAGGGCAGCCAGCGCCCTCGGGCGGGAGGGCCGGCGACATGACGCGGGGAGGGCAGCCAGCGCCCTCGGGTGGGAGGGCCGGAGACATGACGCGGGGAGGGCAGCCAGCGCCCTCGGGCGGGAGGGCCGGCGACATGACGCGGGGAGGGCAGCCAGCGCCCTCGGGCGGGAGGGCCGGCGACATGACGCGGGGAGGGCAGCCAGCGCCCTCGGGCGGGAGGGCCGGCGACATGACGCGGGGAGGGCAGCCAGCGCCCTCGGGCGGGAGGGCCGGAGACATGACGCGGGGAGGGCAGCCAGCGCCCTCAGACGGGAGGGCCGGAGACATGACGCGGGGAGGGCAGCCAGCGCCCTCGGGCGGGAGGGCCGGCGAAACGCGCTCCAAAGACCACGGCGAAGGGTATGCAATTAATGTCTCAATGGTCTTCAGATGC
This sequence comes from Ashinkailepas kermadecensis, assembly GCA_034440615.1. Lineage (NCBI taxonomy): Eukaryota > Metazoa > Arthropoda > Thecostraca > Neolepadidae > Ashinkailepas > Ashinkailepas kermadecensis. The sequence goes on along the minus strand of JAOTOM010002618.1, from coordinate 32,768 downwards.
TTTGGCATTCGAAGAAGACAACGCCAATGCTTAAATATCAGATCAGCAATGGTTACGTAGTACTCAAGTCCGGTCTGGATGAAGCCTGCAGCCAATTGAAGTGCGATTTATCTATCATAATCTTTGCAAGAATAAATGAATACCCAAGGCCGAACCAATGATGTCACGTTCAAATCGTCACAACGTTGGCATCAAATCATCCACGACAATCTCATCTGGGTGCGGACGTGCTGTTTTTACAAGAGTGGTGCCAAGTTCGCACCAGATGAAAGGTTGCGACCAGTTTTATCGCAACTCGCTATGGTTTGTCTGTGATTAAAAAACAATTGACTGAACTCCAGCTAATTTCACACTGCATCAGCGGTAGAAAGAAAGCTTGCCGTGCCACTGCACGAACAAGGAACGTCATGCACCTCAGCTAGTTTTCCCACCGGCGTCTACTACGTCAGTCATTAGATGATTATCAGAAGCCTTTCAGACAGCGCCTTTCATACTTTCAGACCTTCAGACTTTCAGATAATTTTCAGAGCCTTTCAGACTCTACACGACATGGTACATTCAGGGCGATCGCTACTCGGCGACAGAAACCATGGATGGCGTCACGACGCAGGCGTCCAGAGACGCACGACAGGTGCCGCACGACAGAGCCGGCTAGTACTCAATACCCCACGGCAGATATTGCCAGTGCAACACGAGAGAGACGACAGATGCCGCACGCCAGAAACGGCCAGTACTCAGTACCCACGACAGAGATTACCAGCGTTACACAAGAGAGATGGCAGGTGCCGCACTGTCAATCAACCCTAACGACACTAGGGGGAGGTCCGAGATCACAAACACCCCCAGCTGGACCGCACGACTCGTCATTTCAGCGACCCGTCAGGAGGGGTCGGGTGTCGGCTTCCCCTCCGAGATCCCTGGAGCGTGCAGACGCAGGAAGTGAGTCAAAGTGCGGCCGAAAAGGCGGAGGCAGCGCGCCACGGTCGTCACGGTCGGACGCATGCGGTGGGAGCCGCCCCTGGCGGAACAGCGAGGCTGGGAGGGAGGGCGGGTGATCAAGTCACCACTGAGACGGCTGCTGCTGATTGTACAAGTACTTCTGGTCCGTGGGGACGCACTGTCAAGTGGACCACTGGGGCATAGCTCTTTTATTTTGGAAGTTGAATCCGAATTCTTGCTGGGGTGGCTTTATGGAGCAGAGCCCTATTGCTAAGCAGAAATTGTTGCGTGGACCCTGGCCACACCACCCGATTCATGAATTTCAATTCCACGGTGGGGTTTTGACCGAGAGTTCAGCGTGTCGTCGACGCACCGACACGGCCGCTCCGGTAGCTCGTCCCCGGCATTATCGCGCCAGTTGTCAACTGATCCCTTCCATGGAAGGCTGCAGCCGGGGGCTAAATACGAGCGCGTGAAGCGACCCGAACCTGTCTTGCCAGGACAGGGGAGACCAGTGCAGGCCGGCGCTTTAACCAACTGAGCTACCGAGGCGGCCGAATGGCGAGCCGCTCAAAACCAACTGAGCTAACCAACTGAGCTAACCAACTCAAACCAACTGAGCTACCGAGGCGGCCGAATGGCGAGCCGCTCAAAGTGCCTTACGACAGACGCTGGATGCATTTATTGAAACAGACTATAGCACTGCATAAATTAGAGATACATTCAGAGGACGAATCAGAGGGCACGCTTCCTCTCTTTGCTCGTCCTTCGGCAATCACGATCGCGATACATTGCATCCATGCCCAATAAACTGTGGTTCGCAAATCGAGCAAATCAACGCCAAGCCAGGGCGCTCTAAAAGACGGCAGCCGGGCCTACAACATACCGTCGTCCAGAAGGACTAAAATTGCTTTTGCAACAGTACACTGAAGCCGAAGTTGATGCCATTTTGAACTCAGGTTCATCCATTTAATGTAATATTTTCTTGTCTTACGAAAGTGTTGCACTGTGCATGACTCTTGGTGTCGTCGCACTGCAGTGACCGTGATTTAGGCATCCGTGACGTTTACTTCCTCATGCAAACCACACGGAAGAACGACACACAAGTTGGAGAAGACCAGCAGGTAGAGCATTCGTGCATTCTTCAGTAGTGCACTACTTGAAAGAAGTCAGTCGTAGTGGAGGTAGGTTGCCGCTGAGATGACTGACCCTCAGTTGTCGGCAGGGATACCACTTTTCCAGCGCAGGTTGGCTGCATCTCAAAGTTTAGACAAGGCACATCAGCAGACAATGTCGTAGTATACCTGTCATACCCGTTAGGCCGTAGTCCCGGTCCGAACTCGGGAGGCACATGAGTAATCCGGCAACTGGTCTTCTCCAAGACGTCGCTCTGGCTGTAGCAGGAAGTAGGTGCCGAAACCTGAATTACCGTCATTGCAAGACTATATACATCTAAGGCGGTGCAAAGTGTCGTACGACAGACGCTAGATACATCTAAGGCAGTACAAAGTGCCTTATGACAGACGCTAGATCAATCGAAGGCAGTAGAAAGTGTCTTATTACAGCCGCTAGATGCATCTAAGGCAGTACAAAGTGCCTCACGTCAGACGCTAGATGCATCTAAGACAGTACAACGTGCTTTACGACGGATGCTGGAAGCGTCTAAGGCAGTACAAAGTGCCTTACGACAGACGCTATCTGTTGGTTTGCTACTAGAGCATCAATAGAGACCCCAATAGTCAGCCGGCGGGTAGTGTCATGTGCGTGTTGCTACAGGGTGCGGTCGCTGGGATCACTATGGCGACGGGTTACTGCAGGGCCGCATGTGCATGTTGCTACAATGTGTGGTAGCTGGGGTCGCTATGGCGGCGGCTAGTGCATGTGCGTGTCGCTACAAGGTGCGGTTGCTGGGGTCGCTATGACGGCGGCTAGTGTCATGTGCGTGTCGCGACAAGTTGCGGTTGCTGGGGTCGCTATGGCGGCGGCTAGTGTCATGTGCGTGTCGCTACAAGGTGCGGTTGCTGGGGTCGCTATGGCGGCGGGTAGTGTCATGTGCGTGTCGCTACAAGGTGCGGTTGCTGGGGTCGCTATGGCGGCGGGTAGTGTCATGTGCGTGTCGCTACAAGGTGCGGTTGCTGGGGTCGCTATGGCGGCGGCTAGTGTCATGTGCGTGTCGCTACAAGTTGCGGTTGCTGGAGTCGCTATGGCGGCGGCTAGTGTCATGTGCGTGTCGCTACAAGGTGCGGTTGCTGGGGTCGCTATGGCGGCGGCTAGTGTCATGTGCGTGTCGCTACAAGTTGCGGTTGCTGGGGTCGCTATGGCGGCGGCTAGTGTCATGTGCGTGTCGCTACAAGGTGCGGTTGCTGGGGTCGCTATGGCGGCGGGTAGTGTCATGTGCGTGTCGCTACAAGGTGCGGTTGCTGGGGTCACTATGGCGGCGGCTAGTGTCATGTGCGTGTCGCTACAAGGTGCGGTTGCTGGAGTCGCTGTGGCGGCGGCTAGTGTCATGTGCGTGTCGCTACAAGGTGCGGTTGCTGGAGTCGCTATGGCGGCGGCTAGTGTCATGTGCGTGTCGCTACAAGGTGTGGTAGCTGGGGTCGCTGTGGCGGCGGCTAGTGTCATGTGCGTGTCGCGACAAGGTGCGGTTGCTGGAGTCGCTATGGCGGCGGCTAGTGTCATGTGCGTGTCGCGACAAGTTGCGGTTGCTGGGGTCGCTATGGCGGCGGCTAGTGTCATGTGCGTGTCGCTACAAGTTGCGGTTGCTGGAGTCGCTATGACGGCGGCTAGTGTCATGTGCGTGTCGCTACAAGGTGCGGTTGCTGGAGTCGCTATGGCGGCGGCTAGTGTCATGTGCGTGTCGCTACAAGGTGCGGTTGCTGGGGTCGCTATGACGGCGGCTAGTGTCATGTGCGTGTCGCGACAAGTTGCGGTTGCTGGAGTCGCTGTGGCGGCGGCTAGTGTCATGTGCGTGTCGCTACAAGGTGTGGTAGCTGGGGTCGCTGTGGCGGCGGCTAGTGTCATGTGCGTGTCTCGACAAGGTGCGGTTGCTGGAGTCGCTATGGCGGCGGCTAGTGTCATGTGCGTGTCGCGACAAGTTGCGGTTGCTGGGGTCGCTATGGCGGCGGCTAGTGTCATGTGCGTGTCGCTACAAGTTGCGGTTGCTGGAGTCGCTATGGCGGCGGCTAGTGTCATGTGCGTGTCGCTACAACGTGCGGTTGCTGGGGTCGCTATGGCGGCGGCTAGTGTCATGTGCGTGTCGCTACAAGGTGCGGTTGCTGGGGTCGCTATGGCGGCGGCTAGTGTCATGTGCGTGTCGCTACAAGGTGCGGTTGCTGGAGTCGCTATGGCGGCGGCTAGTGTCATGTGCGTGTCGCTACAAGGTGCGGTTGCTGGGGTCGCTATGGCGGCGGCTAGTGTCATGTGCGTGTCGCTACAAGGTGCGGTTGCTGGGGTCGCTATGGCGGCGGCTAGTGTCATGTGCGTGTCGCTACAAGTTGCGGTTGCTGGAGTCGCTATGGCGGCGGCTAGTGTCATGTGCGTGTCGCTACAAGGTGCGGTTGCTGGGGTCGCTATGGCGGCGGCTAGTGTCATGTGCGTGTCGCGACAAGGTGCGGTTGCTGGGGTCGCTATGGCGGCGGCTAGTGTCATGTGCGTGTCGCGACAAGTTGCGGTTGCTGGAGTCGCTATGGCGGCGGCTAGTGTCATGTGCGTGTCGCTACAATGTGTGGTAGCTGGGGTCGCTATGGCGGCGGCTAGTGTCATGTGCGTGTCGCTACAATGTGTGGTAGCTGGGGTCGCTATGGCGGCGGGTAGTGTCATGTGCGTGTCGCTACAAGGTGCGGTTGCTGGGGTCGCTATGGCGGCGGCTAGTGTCATGTGCATGTTGCTACAAGTGTGCGGTAGCTGGGGTCGCTATGGCGGCGGCTAGTGTCATGTGCGTGTCGCGACAAGGTGCGGTTGCTGGGGTCACTATGGCGGCGGGTAGTGCATGTGCGTGTCGCTACAAGTTGCGGTTGCTGGAGTCGCTATGGCGGCGGGTAGTGTCATGTGCGTGTCGCTACAAGGTGCGGTTGCTGGGGTCGCTATGGCGGCGGGTAGTGTCATGTGCGTGTCGCGACAAGGTGCGGTTGCTGGGGTCGCTATGGCGGCGGGTAGTGTCATGTGCGTGTCGCGACAAGGTGCGGTTGCTGGAGTCGCTATGGCGGCGGGTAGTGCATGTGCGTGTCGCGACAAGGTGCGGTTGCTGGGGTCGCTATGGCGGCGGGTAGTGTCATGTGCGTGTCGCTACAAGGTGCGGTTGCTGGGGTCGCTATGGCGGCGGGTAATGTCATGTGCGTGTCGCTACAAGGTGCGACCGTTGGAGTTGGTGTGGTTATCTCGGTGATGGCGCAACGCATTTCCAAGGTAAATACCTAACTAACATCCGGGACTAACTAACAAAGTTGCTTCGGTTCCATGTGTTGTCGAAAGTGTACATCGTCTGCGTATTACAAATTGGTGTAATTTATCTGGTACGAAATGCACTACATATGCACTATTTTCCTCCGATATTATTTTGCTGATTTTTTTTTTTTATTTTCCTTTTTTTTTCCCCCCCTATTTTTTTTTTTTTTCTTCGGGGAAAAAACACATAAGTGTTACCATTCTCCACGTAGAGCAGCGGATTTCAATATAGCCACTAAACACCACCAACTTTCGGAAACTGATATTGCACTAACATGCTCAATCAACCTTGATGACAGCCAAGCAGAATTAACAAGTGTAAGATTTGATACCTACAAACGCCCATTAGTGGGCAAAATGGGAGCCCGCAACAAAATACACCCACAGGCTACCCATTTGACCGAGTACTGCAGCCAGCCAGAGGTGGCCCGAGCCGACGCCGACGGATTTACACAGCTGCCAAGTCGCTGAGCTCACACGCCCAGCCGGCTTACCGTGCACATCTGGGAAAGTACGTCGCTCGATCTGCACGCGAGCCGTGCACCTCGGTGCCGACCGGCCCACGTTTCCGCCGCAGACGCATCCACCGGGACCGTGAATCGTTCGCCACCAAGGCCATTGTGTGCTGACACCAGGTGCGTTGTTACGTCACGCCATCGTCAGCTGAGTGCGTCTGTCAGCAGCGTTCGAACAGCTCCGGGGACGTGGGCGGGGCGTCGCTCGTAGGCCGTGGCTCGGATCGAGTCGGTGCACTGATCGTTGCGGCGATTGTGTTTTGGAAAATGAAAATGGCGGCCATGTTTATCCATCAGCAAACCGCGTGTTTAGATACTTGCGTGTCTACGTAAATGGAGAAAATGAGAGTAAGCGTCATGGAAAAGTATTATTAAAAAGGTCCTGAAAAACATGTTATCTCGCTTCCGACGAGCTTCTCACGGAAGATAAGAGTGGCTATTGGCCTAAGCATGAGACACAGCCACAATTTGCGTTTCACCTTCACGGTTTTCTCGAATCATTGGACAATGACACATATTTCACAACTGTGTACTTACACATCAGCCAATAGTTTGAGTAAATGCAGCGCTATGGTTTGCTAGAAACACTTGAACACTAAAATTGCATCCATTGAGCCACCTTTCGATTGGATAAGGTTATGCTCACGTGGCAGATCCTATTAAGTATTGATTGGATCTTCGCGTGCTGAACATTCATTTCTGACATCTGGCTGGCCATAGGGTTCGGTGCTGGGTGAACACTTAGCAGTAATTGATACAAATAAAATTGAACAAGTCACGACCAATGGCACCATGTTTTTTGCTGATGACAATTCTTCGTTTGAGCGCCATCCTCATAATTCGATTCAACTTGGATTTGTTTGTTCAAAATGTTCCATATAGCATTCAAGGAATTAGCAAAGATCGAAAAATAAAGTTCAAGCGAGAAAACATTAATCAGCAACAGTTTGTCTATGCTACTGCGCCAATGCCTTTTCTCTGGCCTTTGATGAAATTCAACTAAAAAGACGCTGAAATCCACAAACATCTAGGACTGAACATTTCCACAGATCTTCATTTAAGACATCACGTCGATGGAATTGTCACTGGAGGCAGCCGAGCTTCATCCCCTGGGCGTCCAATTATCAGGCTACCTTCCGAGACGCACATTGACAAACATATACCAAACCTGTGTTCTCACTGCTCACTATTGTGATGCCTTGCGTGATAGAAGCTTGATTAAGATCAACTCACAGAGACTAGGAATAATGTAATTGAAAGCAACACGAATAGCAGCTGGCTGACCAAGACGAACACGTCCTAACAAACCACTAATCGGCTTCGGATGGGTACGCGAAAGCCAAGAAGAGAAATTCACAGACCCACTTATGCTTTGAGACTCAAAGACTCCAAATCATTGGAAGCACCTATTTATATTAAACATATTCTACCAGGACCCAGAGACCAGGTGACAGGTAGAAAGCTACGAAATTCGTGACCTATAGATAAATGCGAAGAACGGGCTAATATCTTTCCGAAACTCATCCATTAAAAACATTCAAGGATTGGAGAAATCTTCCTACTTCCTTAGCAATACAAACAAAAATGATTTGCAGCGTCTAAAAAGGGTGAAAGCAAGCCAGTAGGCCGAGAGTACCCAAATTCTTCATTTTAGGAACAAAAAAGGGACACTATTCACACTCAGCGCTCAGAACAGGTGTAGCTAAATTGAACCTATATCTCTTCTGTATCCGGCTATGTGACGCTCCTTATTATCCATGTGGCTTCAACAAGGAAACTGCTCCTCACGATACACTGAATTGTCCTATTCATCACCAAGCCAGAGACGAGCTGGTCTACAGCCTACGCACCTTCCTACCTGTATGCATTACTTCTACAGATCAACAAAACTCGCAATTATCTTCAGCGGTGATGATTTAGTGGGTGAGGAGTGGCGTAACACAACGCTTGCCATCCAAGCGTTTGCTGGAAAAAAGAAGCCGATTACAAAATAAGCACACGTAATATATAATACGTGCATCGATAATAATAAGTTCCCGTCTTCCAGCCCAATTTCATTCCCCATGTGCCACAGGGCGCCGGGTTTGCTGATGTGCTTCAGGGCAAAGGCGTAGCGCCCGAGCGAATATAAAGTATTCGGCGGAGTTTGTTTGTGTCGGTATGCATTTTATCTCCTGTGCTGTGATGCACTTTTTGTCCATGTAACCTCAGTTTTCATGGAGCGGTGTCGGTATTCAGGTCACGGCTTTTGCGCCAATCCATCACATTGTGGCCTGTGCACATGTATTTCTTGTCCCAAGTATGCGATTTGATGCTAAACGGTACGTGCCTACACAATGTAAACAATGGTCAACGTGCCCCAAATAACTGATTCTGAGCACATTATTCCGGCGCATTGCGACTCACTTCGCAGACCTTTGGCCGCAAGTCGTTCCACGACAGTAATTATGCCCGCGTAAGTGGAGGTGCACGGAAAAAGAGCATACATTCACTTCAAACGGGCCGACCAAGGCTGCAAAGCGCCGAGAGTTTCGGCTCTTCGTTGCGCATGGGCTTCCATACGGCGGCAAATTAAGACCAGCCACGTTTGCCGGCAGTAAAAATGCGGCACAAACAAACGTCGGACCGATCGGATGCCATTGCAGCCGACGCTGTTCGAATGGCAGCAGACCGAGACACCGACAGGGCCTTGCACATGTGGTGCGATTCTTTTATCACATGGGTATAGTTCAGCAAAGACATGTCTAAATGATTCTCCTCAGATGCATGCATCTACATGAAATTTACAACAAAGCACATTTCTCGCTTAGACTCAATTGAACTCGTTCGGACTATTAGTCATTGTGCATATTTTTAGAATGACGTGAAGATCAGTTGCCTAGTGATGATCTGAATCTTAGCATGCCTACATGAGTGACGATTTACAATTACATGCAGCATCAAGGATACAAATGAATGGTTCACTTGTGCTGTAAATCGATATTTCTGTGTGTGGGCATTTCAATGTGACCCATGCGGAATAAACGCTTGTCCCCAACGAAGAAAAGTTTCAAAATGTATATGTTCTTAGAGTATATTGCGAATAATTACCATAAATGTATGGTTCTAGGCTTCGAAAAGCCGATCTTCCTGAAGGCCATTAATTATTAATTCAATGGTAATTCCATTAGTAACTAACCTAAGCAAAGTTCCAACATTTCAAACGCTGCATTTCATTTTGCGGACTTATTTTGCAGGGAAGACGTGGCTAGCAGGATATACATAAATTATACACATGTATTTATATGTATATATATACATATATAAATATATAGATAGGTTTCATCTGTATATGTATATATATATACGTGTATATCAATGTTAGTAGCTCAATCTTGCGCTGTGGTTCACCGTCAGATGGAGGTCTGGCGCAAGTCTGCCCTATGCTGTTTGTGATAATTATTGTATGGAGCAGCTGTAAATTTACAATTCCGCCAGGACTTCCTACCAGTTTCTTCGCTGGGTTGTGCCCATGACCGTGGCGGTCCCAGTCTGACCGTGGTCCTCATAACCGTGGCGGTCCCAGTCTGACCGTGGTCCTCATAACCGTGGCGGTTCCAGTCTGACCGTGGTCTCCATGGTCGTGGCGGTCCCAGTCTGCCCGTGGTCCTCATAACCGTGGCGGTCCCAGTCTGACCGTGGTCCCCATGGTCGTGGCGGTCCCAGTCTGCCCGTGGTCCTCATAACCGTGGCGGTCCCAGTCTGATCGTGGTCCCCAATGTGTGGCGGTCCCAGTCTGCCCGTGGTCCTCATAACCGTGGCGGTCCCAGTCTGACCGTGGTCCCCATGGTCGTGGCGGTCCCAGTCTGCCCGTGGTCCTCATAACCGTGGCGGTCCCAGTCTGATCGTGGTCCCCATGGTCGTGGCGGTCCCAGTCTGACCGTGGTCCCCAATGGTCGTGGCGGTCCCATTCTGACCGTGGTCCCCATGACCGTGGCGGCCTCAGTCTCACCGTGGCCTCCATGACCGTAACGGTCTCAGACATGCTCGGGCGACCACAATTGGTCGTGAGTGCAATGTCCTGAAATTCATTTTTCATAGAGTGGAGGGTAGCAGGAGATAACGTCAAGATTCTAGATCACGTCGAAACATTTGAGCACTGACAGAACAAGTGCGGGCGGAAGATTGTTGACAGATGTCAAGAGCCATATGCTGGCAATATTGTGATGGCAGAAGTCGCTTATGGTGAAAACCTAGCAGTCCTTACATTTGTATGTTGTGAAGTTTCATGGAAGTCAATTCAGGACTAGAAAACTCTGTCCGCAGGAGGTCAAAGCAGGTTCCTGATAAGCGTCGTTGCCCACGTAAATTTCGTAATCACGGGACGTCGCGTCAGAGTATTGTAAAACGCGGTCAGTTCCGATCGTCAGTGCAAAAGATGTTACAAACAAGTAAGTGCACAACTAAAAACGTGCCCGTCGATTGGCCTCGATTGACCATAATTAACCGAATCCGAATGGCTAGCTGATGAGACGTGCACGTTCGAAGTCACCGTACACAGTCTGCCAGCCTCGTCTGGATCAGGCAACCACTAGATCAGGATCATTGCGAACCTGCACCAGAACCCGCAACCTCAGAGGCCCGCCGGTGCGTTTCAGCGCTTTAACGCTGACCCGCTTTATTCGAGTTAACTTCAGCTTTAACTCGAATACATCACATCCAAGGTGACAGTGCTTCTCGTGCTGCACTATTCACAAGGGTGGCGCAGTCACGGCGTTGACATTCTCTACCCGTTATTTTGGCACGTAACACGCGCACCGGAGGGCCACTCACAAAACGCACACCGGAGGGGTCGAATTCGACCCTTCCTAAGATGTCGGAAATTTCCTAAGATCTCGTCGGTGTTGTTCCACTGCACCGACGATACCTTTGTGACCTTGAACGCTCGGCGGCTGGTCGGCCGGCCGGTCAGTCGACTTTGCACCCCCGAAGTTCCTATGTTTACCAACGGATTTCGAAAATTGTTGTTGCATAGGATACGCTTGCCAATTTGTAAGAAAATCAAACGGTCACATGGTCACATCTCCGCCGGTTTATGATATATCGTCGAAAAACAGGATGGGTGGGCGGATTCCACCCCCCCCCCCCTCCGGCGCGCGTGTTAAGCGCTACACATCTGAGCATCGTATACAAAGTTAGCCTAAAGGCCTGTCGTAACCGATAGTATTTTGTCGATGGTGCAGTTAGTGACTACTCAAATATGAAATGTACCATAATTTGACTGCAGAAAATTTATTAGCTAAATAAGCTTCGTGTCAGCCATTCTCTCCCCCAGTTAAATAGAGTGAACGTCTGTCCTACTGCCGCGTCATAGCCTGTCATACTGATATATTCCCGTGAGGAATATATATCAGTAGCGTATTATCTTATGTTCATTGAGAAAAAGAAGAGAGTAAATTCTGCTAATGCTTGCATCTCATCACGTCTCTGATGTCGCCGAACAGCAGACGTTCTAAAAACACTTTTTTCAGAATTTTACCACACACTGGTAACACCCGAGCAATACAGTCGATCAAATACTGCATTGCATTTCAGGAATCGTGCATTACGAGTAGAACAATGCATTTGCATCAACATAGCTCGTATTGACGTCCGTGGCATACTACATCAAAAGTAGTGGATGCCCACGCGTTTTTGTCACGACCTGCATTGTGCTATTTAGCATGAACTGAGCCGTGCTTCAGGAAATATGCACCTTGCGGTCTTCGTGGTAGTTGGACTGGCGGCTGTGTGGGCCACACCATCCCAGGTGAGATCACCATGTATGGTGAGATTGGCGGCTGTGTGGACTACACCATGTCAGGTGAGACCACCATGTGGGGTGAGATTGGCGACTGTGTGGACTACACCATGTCAGGTGAGACCACCATGTGGGGTGAGATTGGCGACTGTGTGGACTACACCATGTCAGGTGAGACCACCATGTGGGTTGAGATTGGCGGCTGTGTGGACTACACCATGTCAGGTGAGACCACCATGTGGGGTGAGATTGGCGGCTGTGTGGACTACACCATGTCAGGTGAGACCACCATGTGGGGTGAGATTGGCGGCTGTGTGGACTACACCATGTCAGGTGAGACCACCATGTGGGGTGAGATTGGCGGCTGTGTGGACTACACCATGTCAGGTGAGACCACCATGTGGGGTGAGATTGGCGGCTGTGTGGACTACACCATGTCAGGTGAGACCACCATGTGGGGTGAGATTGGCGACTGTGTGGACCACACCATGTAAGGGGAGATTGGCGGACTCCACCATATAAGGTGAGCACCCAATGTGCTGGTATGCATTTTCAGGCACTGACATGCAACGTGCATCTATCGGCGTCATGAACGTAACCATGGTCGGTGCCAAGGGATCAATTGTTTTCCTCTCTTTGGAACGAAAACGCTTGTTTTTTATTCCATGCTAAAGGCTGCAATACGGAGGGAACGCGGTGTTTTTTTGTTTGTTTTTGTTTAAAATAAATTTAATCCGAGTTCTTGCTGGGGTGGCTCTATGAACCAGGGTTCTATTGGTAAGCAGAGCTTGTTGCGTGAACCCTGGCCCGACCACCCGAACCATGAATTCCAGTTCAACGGCATAATTTTGACCGAAAGTTTAACGTTCCGTCAATGCACCGACACGGCCGCCCGGTAGCTCGTCCCCGACCTTATCGGGCCAGCTGCCAACTGACCCTCCCAGCCGGGGGCTAAATGCGAGCGCGTGAAGCGACTCGAACCCTGTGTTGCCAGGACAGGGGAGACCAGTGCAGGCCAGCGCTCTAACCAACTGAGCTACAGGGGCGGTTTTATCGCTGTATGCCGGTTTGGCCCCCTTTCAAATACCCAGGATACGTTCAAAATGAGCATTGCGAATTACCGATGAATATTTTCGGAAACACGTGCATCGCAACCCTCAGTACAAACACACCCAAACCTTTTGCCCCTTGGTGATGTTTTTCCAATGGCAAGCACGAGTTCCGTTGGTCTTCAGTTCAATTGTGCGCACACGTCTCCGTAGCACATATACAGATGAATAAATCGCATGGCATGAGCGAATGCTCGTTAGTCCACAAAGATGTCGATGACTACTGCAGCTTGCATTCAGTGCCAAACAAAAGGGGGAGGACGACTTTACGAACAGCCTTCGGCTATCCGACGGATGTCTACTGACGTCATCAAGCCATCCCAGGACAAGTGGTGGAGGGGAGCAGCGTGACCATATGCCATTTTATTCATTCCAGTGCTATTTTAATGAATTGCTCGCACATTAGTTGAACATATTTTACTGCACGCAGTGAGGATGCTCACGTACGGCATTTCAGCAGAAGGCGACACGTCCCAACTTCAGGTGCTGCTCTCTGGCAATCCATGCCACATGCAACTGCACTTTCACAAATAACAATCCTTTGGTACTTGTTCCAGCCACCAAATATTGCTACCACCCGGCGACCCTTTGGACGGATATGACAGGGGTAAGTCCTGTTCTTCGCAGCCACATCTCGGCATTGGTTTGCATTAAGCTGCACCAGTAATGGATTGTAGCTGCAACACAGGAATGCAACCAGTTGTCCAGGCATTCTTAGAATGCTCAGCAGCAGCATTACCATTGGTTGACCTATATTCAGGGCTTGCTCCTTGGCTCTCGGCGCGAACAAAGGATCACACGCTCCGTTGATGTGGTAATGTATCCATCGGAAGCGGTTGTGTGGTCCATAAGCTGACCAAATGGAGAGCCGTTAATCGAGCCAGTTTTACAACGTTCTTTGAATATTTTGCCTGACAGCACACCACGTTTGGTACGCGGAGGGTGGTCGTGTGGTTAGCTCGGTGTTAACGATTAACTAAAGTTATTCGTTAACGAAATAGTTAATTAACGAAATAGCTGAGTTAACCGAGGCGGTTAACTCAGGCTTCCATACTTTCAACACCCATTTAACAGCAAAATGAAGTCTTCATAAACAAAGTAACATCAGAAGCCTTGAAGGCCTCAGCGCAGGGATTAACCGAACCAGTCGGGGAATCTCCGTGACAAAAAAAAATCCGACCACAAGAACTACGCCTCGACGGCGCATCCGGGCTGGCTCGCGGCGTGTTGAGCAGCGATGCACGTCTCAACGTCGAAGGATCAAAGGCTCATCACTGCCAGTTGAGCTCGTAATTCACCAAGACTGGCCACCGCTCGCCGGCAGCGAGCCCCCCGAGCCGTACCTGCCACCGGCAGCCGGTCCCCCATCCTCATCAGCCGCCCGGCGACAGTGGTGGATTCCCAGATCCTCACCGGCTTCCCCGGGGCGGCGGCGGGTACCCTAAGCCTCTTCAGCCGTCTGGTCTGGGGGTGGCGACGGGTCCCCGAGCCGCACCGGCCACCGACAGCTGGTTCCCCGAGCCTCACCGATCGCCCGGCAGCGGCGGCGGGTGCTCAAGCGGCACCGGGCCACTGGCAGCGAGTTCCCCGAGCCGCGCCGTCCGGGGTCGGCAGAGCGCGAGGCGACCTTGTCGCCGCTCCACAGGTCACGGCTGCTGCGCACACATACTGCAAGTGGTCCACTAAGTGGTCCCAGCTCACGCACTGTCTCCACTGCTCTGACACCACAACGACAGGTGACTTCCGCCCAGGTTGCACGTCTAGTCATTTAATGCAAACATGCTTTATTTAAAACCGCACGCAAGGGAAATTTGAAATAACAAACAAAATTAATGCTATTCTTGAACGGTGTTATAAGTAGGTTTCTGTGACAGAAATATCGGTAAGTGGCGGGTTATGGCGCACGATAATGTCGGAAAACAGTGATATTGTATGGATAATTATTTTGGTCAAGTGAGTGAAATGACGAGGTGGACCAGAGCTCCAACAAAGCGGACAATGCAAAACCTCTCGAAGAACGTGCATGTACGAGCATGTACGAACTGAGAAGGATAGCAAGCGGGGCCGCATATGACAGACCATTTTGAACAATGAAGTGGCCGAGCATTTATTTGCCAGACGTGCGGTGCTAAGTGTTGACATGCACATTGAAGAATGCCTACCGCGTCCCAAAGTCTTAATAGAAAAGCACTACAAGAAAACAAAGGTGATGTTTTTGTCATAACTTCCAGCGGAGGACAAACTGGGTACGATGCTGGAAGAGCTGAAGCGGGTGAAACCACAATATTGTATTCAACAAAAACAAGCAGCACCACAGCTCTGATCTGGTAAATTCGTTGTCCTTCGAAGCCATGTCAGTTACGAGAATACGATGTTACGAGTTGGCCTCAGAATACGAGGTCTTAATGGCCGTAAGAACTCAGCTCCAGCACCAGCGCAACGTTTGAAGTCCAAGTCGTAGCATTTCGACCATGGGACTCTGCATTTCTAGCCACATTTTTGGAATTCTAGAAGAAATTAAGTGAGAGGCAAAAGTGAATTTGTAAGCTATTACAAGTCACTGTCACCAGTTATTCTGCAAGCGAGCATATTGTTTATTCAGGCATTGTTTGTCCTTTCACACCGTTCTCATTGCTGACTACCACAAACCAGGAACTCCACCAAGGCAAGGACAAAATGGTGGCGTAAGGTTGTGGATATTAGCCCTCGAACGGTCGGAAATCAATGGAATAATTATTTCCCCCACAGGCAGAATTATCATTGAAGGCGGAGAGGAACCATATCCATTCAAAGGAACCTCACTCGCGGCAGCAACACGAAGTGTCCTCACTCTCATCCTACGCCATTCTCTCCCAGGCCCGGGCCGACCCTTACCTCACTGACGACGATCAGCACGCAGCCGCGTTCTCATCCCACTTCCCGGCGCAGTCGTTCCGACGTCGGCCTACCTCACGCGCTCACCACCGACCGCCGCCGCTCACAGTGCGACCGCCACCAGCGCTCTGCCGCCGCCGCCGCCGCCGCCGCCGGCCGCCACTCTCACCTTCGGCGGCGTGACCTCGATCGAGGCGGCCGTCCGACGGAGGCCGTCGGACCAGTCCCGCGCGGCCGACGCCGAAATGACAGGTGCGAAGCGACGTGCAGCCAGCTGGGGTGCCGTGCACACGGCGAAATGGGGGTAAGCCCACGATGTCTGGAACCCGAACTGAGGAACGGTGATTCGCTTCGGAGGAGTGGAACTGTGACTGAGGACATGGCTGGTGATGATTTTCGTGTGACCCTCAGAAGGGAAACTTTGCATTCGTGGATGATGGGAGTCGTCGCCATGCTGGGTCCCGCCATCGCAGGTGTGTGGGGGGGGATGGGAGCGTCAGGAGAGTGTGGTATGTACCAGAACACTCTGAATATACATGGCGTATCTGGGCATCACGTAAAGACGAGAACTCCCAATGCCGAGGGCGAGGAATGGGCCATTTGGGAGCCCAGGAGACCGCCATTTAGGGGCTATATATCGGCACCGTTCACCGTTGATGTTATCACATACGTGAAGCTGAGCCAAGTCTGGCTGGGCGTGCTCGACATAAAAGAATGCTCCTCTAACTGAAGCATATTCCCTTCATCCATGGGCGGTTTTCATATGTTTAGTAGAATACATGGATAGCGTAAAGACGAGAGGAAAAAGTTTGAAGAGCGCCGGAAATAATTCCGGTTTCCTCAATTCTCCTCGCCAACGTGTAGTCATGTTCACACTTCAAGCATCCTACTACAGTGTGCTGGCAAGGTAATACCCGAAAACATGGTCAGAAATCGTAGTGTGGAAAACATATAAGCAATACACTGGCACAGGGTGCCACTTTATGCACGTGTGCTAACAGCATTCTTGCGCAACACAACGCGAATGATTTCTGCTGTCCCTCTGCTCCAGGTTTTCCACTTGACTGTCGTTGGCTAACCGCTACATGACGTGCAGCTGCCATGTTGATAACATCTGTCACTGTCAACATATCAGCGGGACGGTGACTCTGCTGATGGCCCCATTGCACAATGTCATTGACTGCACAATACAGCCTGCAGTGCCAACACATAGCGGCTGGTGGATGGATGGATACCAATG
Source organism: Ashinkailepas kermadecensis (assembly GCA_034440615.1). NCBI lineage: Eukaryota > Metazoa > Arthropoda > Thecostraca > Neolepadidae > Ashinkailepas > Ashinkailepas kermadecensis. Next base: position 15,869 of record JAOTOM010002618.1, on the reverse strand, counting down.
GATATCCACAATACAGCCTGCAGTGCCAACACATTGCGGCTGGTGGATGGATGGATACCAATGGATATCCACAATACAGCCTGCAGTGCCAACACATTGCGGCTGGTGGATGGATGGATACCAATGGATACGGCTTGCGCGGCTTGTCTGGAGACGAAGCTGCCACCCACACAACTCAAATTGGTAGGATGTCACCCGACTTTTCTGTTTCTATCCGTTAAAAAAAATAATGGCGCTCTTACGCAGCGGTTGATGCCTCAGTGATCAGTTAACTTCCACTCCAAAATATACCGGTCACTTCTAAGGGTGATATGGTGCCTTATCGATTAATAATGTGGTACAAATGTCTTAATTAGTTCGACATTTGAGGCAGAGTTCGAGTGCATAGCACGATAATTCTCTGCCGGAGATTTACGACGGTCCTTTTTCAAAGTTGTTGGCAAGACATCTGTCTGTGTCTGAGTGTTTGCCCTTCTGTATGTGCCCATTCGACGCATTCTGCGCCAAAACGGCCAGATCGTTTTCGCCAAGATGTTCACACGTGATACGCCGGTTTGGCGGGCAGATTATGATGGTGACTACCGGGAACGCCGGTCACACAGTCGCGTACCACGTGACTGTGTGACTGGGGTCAAACACAGCGGACCCGGGCGGCAGAAGCGTGAACGATGGAAAAACAAAGGAGTGGATAAGACTGTCCCTCCAAAGGCGGCTACTCCCTTGTCGAGAAGACGAATGGAGGGCTCGTTAGGACCCTCCATTCGGATGAGTGACCCGCCCGAGATGGCCCTCAATGTAAGAGGCCAAACTATATTATCTCCTCCCCCTCTCAGCCTTTCCACCTCTCGGACACGAGTGTTACCATGGACTGGTTCCCCTCCGTATGGAAGGTCACCACGGTCCGGTCCGAGCACCAGCTCGCTGGGGATAGGACCAAGTGGGCACATCCTGACCCAGTTTCGAGATAATGGGCGAAAGCCGATTTTCAAATCGTCCTTATCCAGGAACCTCTAGTCAGCGTATTCCCCTTTGTCCTTCCCATTGAAATATATACGTTTTCAACCTCCACGTGCCTGACTCCCGGAAGCTGACTTTTAGATGTTTCTTTCTATTCATTGCATCTGATGGTTCCTATACAAGCGGTTTTACAATGGAACTGCAAGGGTTTCAAGGCCAGTCTTGGCGAACATCAGAACATCCGGAACGAACATTGCCCTATTTATGTGTGTCTAGAAGAAATGAAGCTTGCGCTCAATGCTCGGCCAGCTATGCTCAATGCTCGGCCAGCTATGCTCAATGCTCGGCCAGCTATCAGTAGATATACATTATTTTACAACTGTTGCTGTGGCACGTGGCGATGTTTTACTAGCAATACAGCATAGAGCACCTGTGCAAGAACTCGCACTCAGTTCAATAAAACAATACAGCATAGAGCACCTGTGCAAGAACTCGCACTCAGTTCAATAAAACAATACAGCATAGAGCACCTGTGCAAGAACTCGCACTCAGTTCAATAAAACAATACAGCATAGAGCACCTGTGCAAGAACTCGCACTCAGTTCAATAAAACAATACAGCATAGAGCACCTGTGCAAGAACTCGCACTCAGTTCAATAAAACAATACAGCATAGAGCACCTGTGCAAGAACTCGCACTCAGTTCAATAAAACAATACAGCATAGAGCACCTGTGCAAGAACTCGCACTCAGTTCAATAAAACAATACAGCATAGAGCACCTGTGCAAGAACTCGCACTCAGTTCAATAAAACAATACAGCATAGAGCACCTGTGCAAGAACTCGCACTCAGTTCAATAAAACAATACAGCATAGAGCACCTGTGCAAGAACTCGCACTCAGTTCAATAAAACAATACAGCATAGAGCACCTGTGCAAGAACTCGCACTCAGTTCAATAAAACAATACAGCATAGAGCACCTGTGCAAGAACTCGCACTCAGTTCAATAAAACAATACAGCATAGAGCACCTGTGCAAGAACTCGCACTCAGTTCAATAAAACAATACAGCATAGAGCACCTGTGCAAGAACTCGCACTCAGTTCAATAAAACAATACAGCATAGAGCACCTGTGCAAGAACTCGCACTCAGTTCAATAAAACAATACAGCATAGAGCACCTGTGCAAGAACTCGCACTCAGTTCCTCACAACAGGCTGTAGCAGCACGAGTTATATTTAATCGCCGGGCGATCACCGTCCGGACCATATATCTACCTGCTGACACTGCTTTTCGTTCAGTTGAAGAAGTCACTTGTTTCCGAGCTTCCACCGCCGGTGCTGATCCTAGGTGATTGTAGCGCTCGTCACACCATCTGGGGGTGCGATGACATTGTAGCGCTCGTCACACCATCTGGGCCGTGATGACATTGTAGCGCTCGTCACACCATCTGGGGGTGCGATGACATTGTAGCGCCCGTCACACCATCTGGGGCGTGATGACATTGTAGCGCCCGTCACACCAGCTGGGGCGTGATGACATTGTAGCGCTCGTCACACCATCTGGGGGTGCGATGACATTGTAGCGCTCGTCACACCATCTGGGGTGCGATGACATTGTAGCGCTCGTCACACCATCTGGGGTGCGATGACATTGTAGCGCCCGTCACACCATCTGGGGCTGCAATGACATTGTAGCCCCCGTCACACCATCTGGGGCTGCTATGACATGAATCCCCGTGGGCGGAGTCTGCCGTCAATATTATTACAGGAATCTTATGCCGTTTTAATGCAGATGTCGCCACTCATTTTGCAATTCACTCCGGGCATTCCTCTTCCTCAGATTTGATCCTTGCCAGCGCCAGCTGATGCAATATTTTGAATGGTCTGTTTCCAGCGGTCATCTCCGAAGTGGTCACTTCCCAGCGTGGCTGAAATATCGGGATGGTCGAGTGTTAGGTGAGCGGCGGCAGCGCTGGAAATTCTGCAGAGCAAACTTTAGTGAATTTCACACCAGACTTGAATCCAGATCTCTCGCCGAGTCTGAGAACTCCAACTCCCTACAGAAGTACTGACCTTGGCAATACTTCACGCTGTCACTCATTGCATTCCAAGGACATCCGGCACGCCCCTCCGCACTTCCGTCTCATGGTAGACCGCAAAGTGCTGACAAGCAATTATATCTCGTCGTCTGGCGTTGAGAGCGTTTGGTTACCATAGCGCAACAGAAAACTTGATCGCTTTCAAGAAGGCCGGAACTTTTACCCGATGTACAATACGTGCTGCTAAACGCGAGTTGTGGCGGGCATACATTGGAAGTTCTAACGATTGGTGAATCGAGCCCGACATATCAGGCGTGGACTCAAATCAAGTGCATGTCTTGCCAGTTCTCCTCGATACCTTTGCCTGTGCTCAACATAAGGGGCCAAACCATATTACCTCCAGGGGAGATAGCCAAATGTAACCGGTCACGCATTCTCCGAACGTAGTAAAATTGAGTAATATCCCCCAGTCTCATAACTTCATCACCAAAGATGGTCCAAGCTGTACGGTTAGTAACTTTTGGCGTTGAATTATAATTCAGCGTTCATTACTACCCTCTAGGGTCCAACATCATGAGTTTGGGACCCAAAAACCCAAACCCACATTGATTCTTCATGACTTGCTTGACCAGCACAGGCGCAAGTGAAGAATCTATGACCATGCCACCCGTCAATAATCTTACAATTGAATGAGAAATGTGGGGTATGCGTTTCATCATAGCATCATGCATAGCCTACCACCCATTTGGATCCAAACGTTAAAAGAACACAATCTGTACACAGACACGGGTTCACAAAAATGGTCACAAAAATGGTCACAAAAATGGTCACAAAAATGGTTCCAGGTCAGTAACCTGACCAAACCTGACGATAAGCTTAGCACCAAGGGTTCCACAATCAATGACCGCAAGTGTGCGCAAAATTAGGGCCTTTTTGAACCACAGGAGTGTCAATCTTGAGACTCTTCCCACCTTGACTGGAAGGGTATCTCATCACAGGACGATGACATCCCCTGTGATCACATCCTCATTGGCTTTGCCCTCCAAATAGTTTCACCTTTTAACATTGCAACATATGTGGTAGCCCCCCGATCATGGGCATCACTCTGTGAAATTGATTGGGGGACAACTGATGCTTTTGATGTCATTTCACTCCCGAGAGGGACGCCATCGGCTGATACCTGTTGGGGGGTGGGGGTGCACTCGAGCTTTCTGGAAGGGCGTCTCCATAGGCTCAATGTTAAGCTTCGATCTGATTGAGTGTGGGGGCCAATCAATGATTGGAGGTCTAGTTCCCATTTAACAAACAAAGTGACACCACCGCCCCCAATACATGCCGGCCCACCATTGTCTTCATGCATTGTGCCCTCTAAATAATTTGCAGAAGCTTGCACCTATGACATCAAACGGTCGTCCGCGCCCAACTTAGTCATGAGACATGACCGCCGATGAGGTTGGAAGGGTTCGCTAAATGAACATGCCATCGAAGTCACCAGAATTACCAATAACACGTTTACTAATATTTACCACGAAGCATCAGTCATGTGTGGTTACAACGCTATACTGATTAATTATGTTGGGCCGGATAAATCGCCCCTCAGAATAGACTATCCATGGATGTTGATTCATGACAATAAATGGCGAAGGTGGTCGGGGGAGAAAAGAAATACATAAGGAGGCAAAAAAGCGGATCCAAATCGATGTAGGACCCCACAGAGGCCCATGTTGAAGGTTGAATTTATTGGAGTCAACATTGGAACAGTGGACAATGCCTCTCAAAAGCACGCAAATCAACACACACATTTCGTCAAGACGCAGATAGAGAAATAGATCAGGAGGAGATTAACCCAAACCCATGCGCATCATTCCGCAGCGGACCGCCAAACACGGCACACCACATGCGAAACCGGCCGTGAACGAACCCCATATGTTTACCAAGCTCATCCGGCTGTGGTGACGTCACTTCTAAACTACGCAGCCAATCGCGTTGTCCTCATTGTTCGCTAATATTGGCGAACAATGACGCCTGGTTCAAGGCTATAGAACACGCCTGGCTCATCCCGCGCCCAAATCGGCTAGGAAATACATAGCGACATCTACACGAAACCACATCTATTTCCACTTCGCGAAACGGTCGCGGGCCCACGGCTTCACTCATAAAGACATAAAGACATAAAAGATCAATGCAACTGTGAGCCACAAGGGCCCTTCTTGGTTGCACTCTGTACACTGAACCAGTTGTCCACCAAATGTGTTGATCAACTCTCCCTGCAATACAGAAAAACAAGCCCCCTATTCTTATAATGATTGTCTATGCTGTTCTTAAAGATGTTCAGTGTGTTGCTACTCACTGGCGGATCCAGGGGGGGGGGGGCATTCCGGCCATGGCCCCCCCAAGCGCTTCAAAAGGGGGGCCATAGTGTCTTTTGCCCCCCCCCCAACCAACAAAAGTAAACTGAATTAAAATGCAGTAACATTTGCTGAGGTTAAAAAATAGCGTTCCGGGTGAAATAATCCCCAATTTTACAGGTATTTTGTTATAATTATTTGGAAGCACAATATGGTAGCATAGTAGAGGGTTCTATGCTGTTGAAGTTCTGCTTACAGCAAGAGATGACGAAATCAGCAGTTTCATTATTCCTTCGTCAAATAGATTCATGAAGTTTGTTTAGCCAGTAACGGGCAAGCGGACCCAGTGAGCCAGATTTCGAAAGCGGAATTTGAACAGGATGTTTTGTGCGAGTGACCAGTTGAGCCCAGTTGAGCAGCATGTTTCGTATGTTGGTGTTGGGGTTGCTAAGATGAAGAGACAGGCTACATTGACTGATTTTTTCAAGAAGAATAGCAAGAGGAGGTATGTATTTACACTGGCGGATCCAGGGAGGGGCCATTCCGGCCATGGCCCCCCGAAGCGCTTAAAAGAGGGGCCATAGTGTCTTAGTATAGTGGGGGGCCATAGTCCGAAACCAACAGAAGTCAACTAAATTAAAATGCAGTAACCTTTGCCGAGGTTAAAAAATAGCGGCTGGATGAAAGAATCTCCAATTTTAAAGTTAAAAAAAAAATAATTGTTTGGAAGCCAGTATGGTAGCATAGTAGATTCTAACACACATCGAGGGTTCCATGCTCTAAGTTCTGCTTACAGCAAGAGTTGACAAAATCGGATCCGCCAGTGTGTACACGTGCATGAACGTTGACGTGGTACAAGACGTTGAACGAGAACGTGAACGTTTTGGTAAACAAGAACAAAAATCCGGTAACATAGAAACGGTGGAGGTAGGCTGGGGACCCTACACAGGAAATTATGTTGTCAATTTTTTTTTCTTTCTTCAAATGGTCCCCTTTGCCAAATAGTGGTCGAAATCCGGTGCTTTTAACCAAAAATAGCGGGAGAAGGGGCACCCTCCAAATCTGTTCGACCCCTCCCCTGATGTAATTCCTAGGTATGCCACTGGGGGAGGGGGAGGGGAGGGGCTGACGCCGAAAACCGAAAGTTGGCCCCCCCCCCCAAACCGGTGGGCTAGATCCGCCAGTGTTGCTACTGACAATGGTTTCTGGCAGCTGGTTCCAGTGTTCTACTACCCTGTTGGTGAAGAAGGACTGTTTTAACCTTGTCCTGCTGTGATTAACTTTAATTTTGAATTGATGACCTCTAATTGCATCATTTCTGTTAAATTCAAACAGTTCCCTGAGATAACCCTGTTCCTGACCATGAACAAATTTAAAGACCTCGATGAGATCTCCTCTCAGCCTTCTATATCTAAGTGAAAACATATTCAATTTCTTCAATCTTTCCTCATATGCCAGGTTGCCCATACCATTCACCATTTGTGTTGCCCTCTTTTGTACTCTCTCTCTAAAAGCGAACAATCTTTTTCATAACTAGGGGACCAAGCTTGGACACAATATTACAGATGTGGCCTGACATATGCACAATAAAGCTTCCTGATGACTTCCTCAGTTTTGTATGATACATTCCTATTTATTGCCCCAAGCATTCTTAGTGCCTTCTTCCTGGTTTCTTTGGTCTGTTCTGATGCCCCCAATTTTGTGTTCAAAATAACACCTAAGTCCTTCTCCTGCTGAGTCACAGATAGTACTTGGCCACCCATCAAGTATGGAGCCTTGATATGCTGCCTACCTACATGCATGATTTTGCACTTATCAAAATTAAATTTCATTTGCCATTTTTCGGACCACTTCACAAGCTCGTCTAAATCTTTCTGCAGCAAGACCTGCTCATTGTGCCCTGTTATTGCCCTAAAGACCTTCAAATCATCTGCAAATTTCAAAACCCTACTGCTTAGGCCACTTTCAATGTTATTTACAAACATAATGAACAATAGTGGTCCCAGTACTGACCCCTGGGGGACTCATTAGCACATTAGCACAAACTTCATCTTTACTTTACTACTTTATTAAGGGGAGTCGCGGACGAGGAGAAAGAGGGGCCGACAATCGTACCGCCAGATCCGTGTGCGAATCTCATCCGCAACATCCTACGAACCACAACCAGCTGACTTGCTGTCTTTTGGCGGATATCGAGGTAGGCCACCGGTGAATTTAATCCCTCCCATCTACGGCGAATGCCCCTCTCCAAACAATATACCAACTCGACACCCAAATGTGACACCCATGTATATATATATATATATATATATATATATATATATATATATATATATATATATATATATATACATACATATATATATATATATATATATATATATATATATATATATATATATATATATATATATATATATATATATATATATATTTATATATATATATATATATATATATATATATATATATATATATATACATTTGTGTATGTGTGTGTGTGTGCATGTGTGCATGTGTGTATGCACATTTCCTTGCCCAGATGGTCCCATTCGGCTGAAAAAATATAATTGGGAGTGACTCGAGCGTCCTGAAGGGGCCTTGTTTTCTTGTAGAAGTGGTGTCTTAGGAGGGAAATGGCGGCCCCCCCCCCCCCACAAGGGGAGGGCGATCGCTCCCCTTGCCCCTGGATCCGTCCCCCTGTGCCAGGACGCATCAGAGGCCCTCTGATCAGGGCAGATCAGAGTGCCCGAACTGCTCAAGGCGGATGCAACAATTTTCATGGGGAGGCACATTCGAGTGGTTAAGGTGTTGAGCTCTGGGTACCAAAGGTCCCGGGTTGAACACTCGCACCACTCGTGACATTTCCCAATCCCGCGGCCCACCGGCGAAACAGTGTGGGCGGCGCCATTAGCCGTGAATGTGCATACAGTGCGTCGTGAACCACCCAATACAAAAATGGGAGGCACATTTCCACGTGAGGGCGCCTTCGACGGAAACAAAAATCGCTGAGTGAGGAGGGGAGGGGTCGAGAGAGCACTCGAGCACGCTGAAATGGCGCCATTTCGTCTCAAAGGGGCGTCATTTCCTCCGAAAGTGGAGTCTTTGGCTGACAAAAAAATCCGTTGAGCGAGGGGAGGGATGCACTCAAGACATCCTGAAGTGGCGACTTCCCGGCCGGACTGGCGCCACCTCTCCATGGAGGGTGTGGGAACACATGCCCCGGTGCCCCCTGTATCCGCCCCTGTCCCTGTCTAAGGAGCCCCTCTGGTCCAAGATTCCCATATCTGGTCAGGAGGCCTCGTCACCGGCTAGAGGCCGTCTGGTTATGAGCCCGTTTGGTCAGAGATCCCTCCTCAGATAGCAGGCTCCACTGGTCAAGCCCTCTGGCCACGGGCCCCGATCGATGGTGAGGTGCAATGGTGAGGCTCTTCTGTCCAGGGACCCTTTTGATCAGATATCTCACTCTGACTCCTGGTCAGGGGTCCCCTCGGTCTGGGGCCCTTTTGGTCTGGGGCACCTCACCACCGAGGGGTGAGAGGTGGATAGGAGTACGTATTTCCTGGATGTGTAGGTCCCCGGAGGGTTTACCATGGGACAAAATTGGCCGAATTCCGAAGAAGTACTCATTACTTTTAGGTGATGCATAGGGACCCGAATGCTCGGTCATATCACAAAATACCAAAAAGAACGGAGGTATGATATGTAGGTGCATATACATGTATGTGAGTGTAGCTTAGATCGCGCATGCATACCTAATGTGATGGTGCATATGTAAGCATATGTTGAACTTCATGCATATACATGTGTGTGTAGGTATATGAATATATGGGTTTGTGCACGTTCATGCATGTGTGCAAGTATGTATTTACATGTGTGTACATATACCAGTATATATATATATATATATATATATATATATATATATATATATATATATATATATATATATATAGGGGGAGAGTGATTTTTTAGGCGTGCCGGACCATAAAGGTCATTTGCGCCGCCTTTAAAGCGAGTACGTTACATGTCTGTCTATAAAGCGAGCGTTTGTGAACAAGGTGCAGGCAAGTGGACGTTTACGTTAAGGAATTTTACGTTAGTTTGCATGATATTTTAGGTGCTGAAGGCGGGGGTCTGGGTTGGGGACAGCTCCCTGGTGTCTAAATGGTTTAGTTTTACTTTGCTCCTCCACAAAATAATTCGTAGTTTGGGTGGGAGTGGGGTGTTTTGAGAGTGGCGAGAAGTTGATTTTGCCAGGGTGCCGGCTTTAGCCTACTCTTATCGAAGAGCACCCAGGGATCTTTACTGTGCGAACATAGGCGCACCGGAGGGGGGGTCCAGGGGGCCTGGGACCCCACCCCCATGAGACCAAAGTGCCCTTTTGACCGAAAAGTGCCCTCTTGGCCGGAATGTCCCAAATTTAGCCCCAAAATCACCTGCCTTATGTGCCCCGCCTGTGCCAAAGGTGCCCTTTGGGCCCAAAACTGCCCTTTTGGCCTAAAAATGACATTCCCCTGTGCCCTTTCCTGTCCTATGCCTGTCCCAATTAGGTGCCCTTTTGATCTAAAAGTGCCCTGTGCCCTGCCCTGTACCCTGCCCTGTGCCTTGTGCAGGGCAGTTCGTGTCAGCTGTTATCATCCTTTCCAGAAATCCACATCCTGCGTACTTTTACATCAAAGGTAAGCGGGCAACCTTCATCTCACGACATAATGCATGCAGGCTGCATGTTTTTGGAAATATTATTGTAAATACAAGGGTTCGGTGCTATAACATATAACGTGTCCCATGGAAAATTCACGCCCCCCCCCCCCCGGTCAGCAAACCTTCCAGTGTGCCCCGGGCCGCAAAGTGCCCTTTTGGAGCCGGCCAAGTGCCCTTTTCGGTCCGGGCCCCCCCCCCATGGAAAAATCCTGGGTGCGCGCCTGTGTGCGAACAAGGAGGTAATTGTTCACACCGCCTATCACGCCGGCCGCGGCGTGTTAGTTGTTAGTAGCGGGTTAGTCAAAGCATGCCACGCAGGGCTGTCAGCTGGGTTAGTACGGTGTTTTGCAATTCGGCTCTTCTACGTCCGCTGTACCTCTGGGTAGCCGTTTACGTTATGAGTTGCTAGGCAAATCGGCTCATCTACGTCCGATGGCTCCTCTGGGTAGTCGTTTTACGTTATGCTAATTTGTATTTGTATTTTTGTTTATGTTTTCCTAAAGCAAGTCGGCTCATCTATTTCCGACGGCACCGCTAGGTAGCCATTTATTTCTAATTGAGAAGCAAATCGGCTCATGTACGTCCGACGCCATGCGGGGATGGCTATTTACGTGTTCCTACGAGTGTTTCGCGGTCATGCATTGCGAGTTGATGTTAGTGTTGGTGGTGTGGTGCCTACAGTGCTCCTGCTAGTTTTGTGGCATACAGATATTCAAATAGCAATTGAAGGAGTTCTGGGTGCTTGTCACCGAGAAGCGATGGAAGCGATAGGGTGATGCCCTCTTTTTGGCAGAATGCCTTAAGTGGTTGTCTTTGAGAACTAAAGCTACTACAGTCTAGCAGGATGTGGCCTATGCTTAACATGGTGTTGCAGGTGCCACAGTGCGGTGTTGTATATCGGTCACCCTCTAATTGAGGCTGTTAGTTTTGTACAGCCAGTTCTAAGTCTAGTGAGGATGACCTCTTTTTGTCGGTGAGACTGATTTGATGTGTTCCATATACCTATTGTTGGTTTGATTGTGTGGGTGTGGTTGGATTTGTGTTGTGATGAGTTGTGTTGTGTCCATGTGTTCTGTTGATGTTGGCGAATGTGGCGTTGTAGGAGTGCTTTGCAATCGTCTACCGAATATTCCACGCTAGGGTAAGTGTTCAATGCTTAGGCTTGCTTTGCGAGCCGGTCTGCTTCTTCGTTACCTGGGATGTTGGCGTGGCCCGGAATCCAGAGGAAGGAAAAGTTCATGTTTACGTTATGGGCCACGTGTTGTTGGATTCTATCAATGAAGTGATGTGGACAGTCGTGGGTGTTGCTAATTGACTGGAGGACAGCTTTCGAGTCTGAGTAAATTACTATGTTTCTAGCTTTACGTCTCATGAGAATGGTGATAGCGGCCAGAATGGCCATTGCTTCAGCGGAGTAGATGGAGAAGTTATCCGGTAGACGCTTGGAAAGTCTGAGACCTGGTCCAGTGATGCTGATGCCTACATTTGCCTCGTGTTTCGACCCATCCGTGAATACGAATTATTTGTGTTTATTGAGCCAGGCCCTGCTCCTGTGTTGTGGTGTTTGATGTGACACTGCCGCATCGGACCTTAAGGGTCCTGTCCCTAAGGAAGTTGAGAATGAAGTGTGCCATGTGTCCGCGTAGGCCTATCTTGTGGAGTTTGTGTGTCAGTGCGGATTTGTGTACTCGGTCGAATGCAGCAGTGATGTCCAAGTAGGCAGCTACTGTTGTGCGTTTGATCCGTAGACCACTTTTTATGTCATGCACTAATTTAATGAAATTGTCTGTAGTTGATTTTTGACGCTGGAAGCCGCACTGAAATTCGTCGAGCAGGTCGTTGTGTTCCAGAAATTTCCTCAATCGTGTGTTGACCATGCGTTCGACTAACTTGCTAGCACAGCTAGTAAGTGAGATGGGTCTATAACATTTTGGGGTGGAGTGATCTTTGTGCGGCTTTGGCAATGGAATGACTACGCTCTCTCGCCAGGATGCGGGAAACGTGTCGCTTTGGTACAGTTCATTTATGGCCGCTAGTAGGTACGCTAGAGAGTTTTTGCTAAGTCGTTTAAGAAACTGGTAATGGATGTCGTCCGGCCAAACCGACGTGTTTCCATACTTGCTGAGGGCAAGGTGTAATTCGTGCATAGTAAACGACTGATTGTAGATGTCTCTATTGCTAGAGCTAAAATTTGCTTTGGAGGCAAGGGCGTCTAGAGCGCTTACTATAGTGGTGTCGTAGTTGCTGTTGCCAGATACGCTGGCGTAGTGTAGTTTAAAGTGGTCTACGACTTGTTGTGGGTCAGTGATGTCCTGTCCTTTCACCGTCAGCTGAGGGAAGGGGCCTGGTGGTGGGCGTTTCACGTTGAAACGCTTCATCAGGTCCCAGATTCTGCCGGTAGGGGTGAACCTATTGAATTGAGAGGCAAAAGACTGCCAACAGTTTTGTCGTGCTGTTCGAATTGTGTACCGGCAGTGATTTTGAGATTGTCTGTATGCTGATAGGTGTGCTTCGCACACGCATCTTTTGAATTGTTTGTGGACACGGCGCCGTGCGGTGATTGCCCTTTGACAGTCCGGGGTCCACCATGGCGTATATGCCTTTTTCCTAGGTTTGTTACTTTTTGGGACTGAGTCTCGTGCTGCTGAGCTGATGGCCGTCAGGATTGTCTCGATCTTACTGATCTCTGAAGTATATATATATATATATATATATATATATATATATATATATATATATATATATATATATATATATATATATATATATATATATATATATATATATATATATATATATATATATATATATATATATATATATATATATATATATATATATATCTATATATATATATATATATATATATATATATATATATATATATATATGTATATATATATCTATATATATATATATATATATATATATATATATATATATATATATATATATATATACCCCACATTGCATGGATCTATCGTCTTCATATTCTCATCAACACATTTCACTTTGTGGTCCCAAGGAGATCCTTGGTTCCTTCCTTGGACTAGCTTGCTACCTAGCTGAGATACTCCTAGATCTCCTTCTTCTAATACATCGTGGTGGCCTGTCTGCAAGAAGAACATGGGTTAAAAGGATGCAACTACTTGTACTTAACTAGAGCTATGGTGAGTAATGACGTATGTATCGCTACCCTAAGCCGACTGTCCTGACTTTTGGACATCTGGCCATAGGAAAGCCCAACAAAATCGAAATTGCAATCGTGCATGTAACCAAATAGGATAGACTACTGCATGCGAAGCAGTGGTCGACATTAGGAAAAATGGTGCCACCATGAATGATAAAAATGAGGTATGGTCATACAAGCTGCAATTATTTTAATGAGAGAAGCTTTTCAAAGAAAAAAAACAAGATTGTACTTGTTTATCAAATACTACTTTGCCCACTACTTGACAGTCTGTCTTACCACCGAATAAAAACAACAATTATTTCGTTTGGAGAAGTTCGCTACAGCTCATGGTGTCTCCGTGCTGCATCAGCCAGTCAGGTGAACTTCGCTGTTTGGTAGGCAATCGCAAGTGCGTATTTAATTTGCAATGTTTGCTGAAAATAAAGGGAAGGTATTTTAGCGGGTCACGCGCGTGACTTCCAGTTGGATCCGGTGCATGAAAGCTGATATCATAAAGGAAGATTACGGACAATATCACATCGCCATGTTTCGTAAACGAACAAACTAAATCATGCCACACATATACTATTTCATTTGCGCAAAATAAGTTTGTATAGATGCATAAGACCCATGACCTCAGATCATGGTTGCACGCCGGATGGAACTGGCTGGACAACCGGATGGAAAGCGTGCTGAGAACCGTCTTGAACACCCACAATCACATTTGCGAAGCATGTCACTATACACGCTATAATACAGATGCTGCCATCAGGGAAAAATCCAGCTAATGATGCTGAAGTCCAGACTCCAGCTGTGTATACAAGTTAAGTGCATGCTACTTGCAGTGTAATATGAGCTCGTCGTGCATCTTGTAGTTTAAATACAGAACAATATAGCACGACGAGCTTTGGCTGTTGCGCTGTGCAGCATCCTGATGTGCAATATATGTTGTGCAACATCGTTCTGTGCAACATCATGCCGTGCAACATCATGCTGTGACCTAGCGACCAGAAATACTCTGGATCAAACAAGAAACTTTGAGACTTTCATCACGAACACCCAAAGAAATTCGCCGCGCGAAGCACGTCGAATTCGTTCTCTGTATCATGCATGTGCTTTGGTTGGCCCCATAGATGTTGTTTCATGTAAATTATTGGGGCCAAAGTGCTACAGGATTGATGTAGGTATAAGATGTGGCTGTTTAACACTCGCACCGGGGGAGAGTCGTAATCCGCCCTCTTCTCCTGTTTTATTTGTTGGCGTTATCTCATAATTGGGCGGCGATATTGTAATGCAGTCTTGTGACTTTGCAACAAAGCGATAAGCGCATCCTTGCAACAAAAATAGAAATCCGCTAGTAAATATAGAAACTGCGGGGGTGCCAAATCGGCTTACCAGGCGGCGGCCGCCGAGCGTTCAATGTAGCAAAGCCTTCTTCGGTGTGGTAGCGACGCTGCGGGGTGGCAGCCGATCTCGACCTCATTTAACCCTGAAGGCATTCATCTAGGGTCATTCAATTTGTACTGAAGTGCGCTCACAACATCCGTAATCTACCTCCAAATTTCGTGCTTATAGTTTCAGTAGTTTCTGAAATCTGCGGGTCAGGGGCCGAATCCTCCCCACCCCCGCGTATGTGCGGTATGCGAGGGCCCTCCAGCGCGCGTGTTATTCGACCCTGTCCTCAATTATGTTTGTATACTATATTTAGGCCACTTAATCTGCTGATAGGAAGAATTTGCAATTGAAGTGATGCTTAGGATCAAAATAAAATACAACCATACGTCGAATTATTATTTAAGGGGTAGGAAATTGTTCGACTCAATTGAAAACCCGACAAAGGAATAACGAATGCAATTTTCAAAATGTTCCGTTCTATATGTTCGCAAGAGTTCACCAGCCACGTTTCCTCGGTTGATTACATATCAACGAGCAAAGCTACCTTACAATCTACAAGCCCACCCACACAAATGAGTAATGGCGAACTATTAGTATATTATAATTATTAATATGTATGGGCCAGATGCACAGAAACACGCCCATGTTAGGAATCAGGACTCCGGTCATACCGACATGCAGTACACAGACTGAGACAGTGGAACGAACGGCGTTTGGACATTCAATATTGAATGTTTAGTTAGCATTAGTAACTTTTTATTCAATTTGAGGTCATATTTGCGTCGTCTTTCTTGATGGTGAAAATAATGACAATATTTAATCTTTATCAAGTGCAGCTGCCAGATAAATTTACCTAACACACTGCTATCATGTTAGTTCATCTAATACCAAAATCACCTGAAAAGACGCCGAGTTCCAGATATCCTCCAAAATTCGAGCAAGTAAGACTAAGTGGGTTTTAGTATTTGTATCACTGCGTTTGCTCGGAACGCTCGCTCACTCCCTGAACAGCCAGTGTAAACACTTCTGGTGAACACTGCCTGAGAAACGTCTGTGGAAGAATACGTGCTAAGTGTGGCTATATCTGGCAATCTAAATCAAATCAGGCCCTTTCTGACCTTCACACTCTAGTGACTCGTCATGATAATGTGAAGGTGTGATGTTATAGCAAAATTCCTGATAAAGAAATAATACAACGCGTCTGCATTTAATAATATCAGTGCACATAACACACAACTCAGAAGTATTTAGGA
>JAOTOM010002617.1:0-111064 GCA_034440615.1 Ashinkailepas kermadecensis | reverse complement strand
TCATCAATTAAGCTACAACGAAAACACAAATTCCTTTCGACCAGATAACGAAGAGTTCTTGAATTTCTTCACATCTCCTTCACAACACACCACCGACATGTTTTGATTTTCTCCTTACATATCATTGGCATGGCTGGCCCAGATAAGCAAGCCTGATATATATATATATATATGTATATGTATATATATATATATATATATATATATATATATATATATATATATGTATATATATTAACTATGCAGCAAAAGTAATTTTCGGCCGCAAAAAATTTGATCATGTATCGGATCTGCTGGATAAATTGGGCTGGCTGAACGCGCGGGACCTCATTCAGTACCACACGCTGACCTTGCTGCACAAGGTGCGCCGCTTGGGTGAGCCAGAGTCACTAGCCTGCGATTTTGCTCTGGTATCACAGACACGCGACAGGACCACCAGGCAAGACAGCGATCTTCACGTGCCCAGATCGCGAACCAACATGGGCAAGCGACGTTTTTTGTAAGTCGCGCGGCTAGTCAATACAATGCCTGCCGCCCGATCTGACGCGGCTACCCATCCACCTGTTTGGACTGCACCTAAAGAGGCACCTGCGTAGGAACCCGGATTGTGGAGGCACTTAGCGCCTTATTTATGTGTCTGCTTTATGACTGCTCGTAGACGATATCTGAATGTATGATACTTCTGCCGACCTCTTTTTATTGCATGCATGACGTGAGGCAGTAATAGCCACGAGCTAATTGTGGATGGCCTTAATACATGTCTTGTCATGTCTTGTCTTGTCTAGTGCCACGTTGTTGAGTCTTCACTAGTTTTTGGACAGCCTAGGTTCATTCAGCCTTATGAAAAACTAGGAGAGAAAAAATTAAACGAAGTTTGAGTTCGGAACGATGAAGGCCAAAATGCTAATGGTCTACAAACAAATAAAGTAGGTACTTATAACGCATCAGATCGGAAATACTTGCCGCGACCTGTGGCTAGTACATAATTTTGTGGGGCACTAAGCCATTAAGCTTTGTTGGGGGTTTAATGAAAACGGTGGGAGCATCCCCTAGCGCATGACACCCTACTACCCCAGACATACCACAGAGGTATGGGCGCCAATTCACGGCATGTATCCCCAAGAATGGTGTCCATTCGGTGCAACGCATTGCGCTATGTATTCAATTATAAGCTCGATTGCATTGGGGGAGGGAGGGAGGGGGGTCAGAGCACTCGAGCTGCCAAATAAACTACGCGTCCGTACATTTCTATACTTTCCACGCTGAAAGCCAGGTGACCAATTACATCACAAACACATGTATTCACAGTCCTCACATAACCAAACCACCGCACCCAAACTTGCGCGCCAAATGTGGTGCATCGCCTTCAACATGACACATCCTCCACCGGAACGTTTTTCGCCAGACTGCCGAACACCTGGGCAGGCACCACCTGCTGCGCCACCTCCACTTCCTCCTCCTCCTCCTCGTCGCCGTCCTCGTCGTCGTCGAGCTGAATTTCGGCCGGGTTGCGGACGCGCCCCTTTTCGGCCACGGCCGCCTCGTCGTCGGTGGCCGTGCCGCGCACGAACAGGATGCCGGCGTCGGCCGGCCGGCCGGCCGTCTGCTCCCGGCTGGCGGCGCGCGCCTCCAGCATGCGCATGCCGTCGTTGAGGCCGGGCGCCAGGTCGGAGATGGTGCCCGCCATGGACGACGCCGACGCCAACATGGCGGCCGACATCATGTTCACCTGCCGGCGAGCATGAGGCCACCGCCGGGGTGAGCACGACACGGACGGACGAACGAACGGACCATCGGTCAAGTAGGGGTGGAGTAATTGTCAAGACACGCCTCTAAAAATATCTTATTGGACGTGGCTGACTGAAGGAGAGAAAATTAAACAATGACATAAATCGACTTGCACATCACATCCATTTACTTCATATACGAGCAAGTGGCTGCGTGGAAATAACATCGTAGTATAGTTTTCGGAAGTGCTTCGCACAGGTTGCATACAGTGTTGCTCGAACCAACGAAGTTGTAAAAATATATTTCACATAAAAATAAATTATACAGTAAGAACAACTACTCGCGTGGTGTGAAGAAGATCTTGCCTAAAAGTGGCATGGGTGGGCTGATATATAAACGTCAAATTGTAGAAATTTTCGCACACCAAATTTACAACATATTCATGGGTTGTTCAGACATCTGCCCTGGTCTAACACCTTAAAGCATATGGCGAGTCTTTCAAATCATTCATTTGACTCGACTTTCAGTAAAAGCCCCGATGTCCCTGAATCAGTACCCTAGATTTAACCTTGGCCGGGAGCGGATCGCCCGTTCCCTCTCCCACCTTCAGTTTGTCCGAAAAGTCGGCGAACAAAAAAGCACAGCAAGCTGATGCGTGGCTCGCCTTCAGTGCAATTCGACACATTGTGTGAAAATGTGGACTCCAGATCACTTAAGGTCACGGATCTAGGTGAAGTCCAATGGGACTAACTCCCAAGAAGTTCCAAGAAGAAGAACCTTGGGTTCTTTTACGACGCATTCAACCGCTAGGTCATATAGCGTCGCCAACCTCTCACGCCGATTGGTCGCGGGTTGACTCGGTAAACGCCGTCGGCTGTGAGATTCGAACCAACGACCATGCGATCAAGAGTCCGACGCTCTACCAACTGTGCTACCGCGGCCCCCACCCCTCCCCAAGAAGTTTCACAATTTATAGCTTTATCTGAGTCCGGCGGTTTTTCCCTGAAATACGGAGTATGAACTTTTTTCTTCTACCACAAGCATTTTACATATCTGAGAATGTTCGGACAGGTCAATGTTATTGATGTAAAGTTAGGTCAGCTTCAGAACAGTATCGCGGCTTCCTTCGTACTTTTGCAGTGCAGTCAGTACATACAATGTGCCCATTGCTACATCATATGACAATAGTATGGTTAAGTGGCTTCATGCTCAAAGGTTCACGTAGAACAAAACAAAAACAGGAACTACCGAAAACAACATAAAAAGCTACTTTAGCTCTCCGGCCGTACTTAACTTTTGAGCATAAGGGTACATCAAGCTACCACTTATAGCGTGTTGCTAAATAACTTAGCGCTGTCAACATTCCATATGAACGACCCAGACTACAGTCGTATGATAAAATCGAATATCTTCTTGCCTACCAGCCAAAAATATGGGGCCGAGTCGTGCCCCAAGCCAGCGACGTGTCACTAGGAGACACCAACTAATACAGCAATGTCCCAATACACGGTGACAAACTGCCAACAAAACGAACTCTGCGGTTTTTCTGAAGCAAAAATGGTCGCATCCTTGGAATTTCACGCCACAAAATACCCACGGATGGCCCCAGAACCCACAACCACACTTAAGGCCATCCGGGGCCATTGACATGAGGTGTCTTTGGTCTAATCCTGAGCACTGTATCGCCTTTAATTTGGCACTGAAATACTTACAGGCCATAGTCTAAGCATGGCCAAAATAAAAGGCCCTTCACATTTGCCACGAAAAGCGCCATGGAGCGCCGTACAAGGGCGCATGAGCATTGCTGAACTCTCATTACTTCAATGTTAATTATATGCAAAACAAAAATTAGTCTTCCAGACGCGCACAGATCTATCCGATGGAATACACCACCCGCTCCGTCCTCGCCACGCCGAAGTGAAGGTATATCGGGATACCGACCTGGGGCGGGTTAATGAATTCATCAAAGGGGTCTTCTGAATGCCAAATGACCACTGGCCTGCCACGAGTGCCTCAGGATGTCAGATCATACGAATGGCACTGGGTTTTGTACTTCTATGGAGCCATAGGATTACCAGAGGGCTCTGAGATGTTAGCAGTCGCTAAGAACAGTGTGGAAGAGGGCGCAGGGACTGGCATATCATAACGATTTCCCAGGCTTCAGGGAATGCATGGACGGTCGCAGAAGGGCGTGGCTGCCGACGACCGGGACTTGCTGGAGTAATCCCGCCGACAGTAGGCCGACGTCTCACCAAATACCGGCCTACCACACTGGCCCGGCGGCAGGCGACACCGGGCGCGGATTGACACACGTCGGTCGGTTGGTTGGTTGGTTGGTTATTTGAGTTTTAGGGCGCATCGACCAGGTTTGGTCGTTTAGCGCCCACGTCTCAGACACACGTCAGACACACTCAGACACACGTCTCAGAAACTTAAATGTTTATATTACTTATATGGTGTTGCATGAAAAACCACAAGCTAAAGGGGGCCTATCCAACCTCCAAGATCTGTTCCATATCCCTAATCAGATCGACATTGGGCGATCGGACCAGCTATTTGCCAACTTGGGCGACCGTGGTGTTTTCGTTTTATCAAGCTTGTTTCTTAAGCTCCGAGTGGCAAAATGCTGCATGCGGCAAAGTACTACAAATGTTACAATATATATATATATATATATATATATATATATATATATATATATATATATATATATATATATATATATATACCGTGAGCAGCCTGCTCACGGATGCTCCACTCACCTGCGTGTTGTAGGTGGCCTGCACCGACCGCTTGATGCGCAGCATCTCACGCATCGTGTCCTCGTTGCCGTGTCGCACCTCGAACTCGCGCCACGTGCTCCAGAAGTCGGCCGTGGTGCGCGGATCGCACATCTGGCTGCAGTGCGCGTAGATGGCGCGCGCGCGGTCGATCTCGCCCAGCCGGCGCTCCAGCTCGGCGAACCGCAGGCACGTGTCGCGCGCCTCGTCGTCGCGCAGCTGCTCGATCGCCTTCTCGTAGATCTCGCGCGTGCGCGTCACGCCGTAGATGTCGGCCGCCTTGCGCGTGTACACGTCGAACATCTGCTTCTTGTCGGTCTGCGGCACTGCTTGCGTGGCGCGATCGTACACGGCCATCGCGTGCCGCGCCAGACCGTGCTCCTCCTCCAGCTTCGCGTACAGCATGTACAGCGCCTTGGCGTACTGTTCCGGGCAGTGCTCGAGGCATTGTTCGAACAAGTCGCGCGAGCGCTCCAGCTTCGTGCCGCCGTATCGCTCAACGAACTTGGTGAGATACGTGTTCCAGATGTCGTACACGTACGGCCATTTGAACAGGCCGATTCCTTTCTCGTACGCCTTGAACGCTTCCTCGAAGTAGTTGCTCTCCTCCAGGAATAGACCGTAGTTGATGATGATGCGCGGCGTGGCGATCTTGAGCTCGATGATCCGTTCGTACACCGCCTTGCATGTCTTGAAGGTCCCGAAGCTTTCCTCCAGATCGGCGTACATGGACCACAGTTTGAGTGATTTATGCACACGTAGCTGGACCGCCTCATCTTGGTCGTGGTATGCAACCTTCCGTGGTGGAGGCGTCACGGCTCGCTGCATCAGCTGCAGCGCGCGGTCGTACTCCTCGTGCCGGATCTCCATCTCAGCCCACTCGCACCACACGGCAGCTAGGTCGTCTACCTTCGTGTAGCCCACCTGACATGCCTTGTCCAGTACCACGCGCGGTCGTCCAGCTGCTCATTTGTCTCGTAGAATTTGGCGAAGGCCACCCAAAGCGTGTGGAGCTTACCTGTGGCGAGCTTTGGATCCACGGTCTGCACAGCCTCTGTGTACGTGTTGATCACCTCGCGCGGCTTCCCCGCGAACAGCTCCACCCGCTTGTGCCACTCGAGCACGTTGTGCGGGTTCTGGCGGAGAAGAACCGAGTTCAGCAGCAGAGGCCGTCGCTGGATGAGCTCCTCGAAGCGCGCCAGACGCAGTTCCAGCTCGATGTCGTCCTGCTCGGACGGGCCGGCGCCGGCCGCCACCTGCTCCATTCGCTTGTTGAGACTCAGTTCTTCGAACTGGGCGTACGCGTCGAACACCTGCGTGAAGTCGCGTACGGTGGTGACCGTCTGGATGGCCTCCTCGTACACGTCACGCGCACGGTCAAACAGCGCGCTGCGGATGTAGTAGTCGGCCAGGGAGTTCCACAGCTGACCGAGCTGGTCGGTGTACCGGCGCAGACCCCCACGGATGATGGCGTTCACGTCCAGCGACTTCACCTTGTGCGGATTCTTGCTGATAAGGTCGCACAGCTCGTTCCAAAGCTGATGGTTGGACTTGCCGTGCTGCGAGACGAAGTGATCCTCGTTGACGACGGCGGCCAGTCGCGTAGCCGCCTCGTCTAGCCGGTCGATGCTGCGTAGGTATTCTATGAAGTCCTCCACCTTCTCCGGACAGAGCTTCAGGTATCTACGAAACACGCGCACTGCCGTCTCAGGAACGTCATGCTTTTTGACGAACGTTATATAGAGGGGCCAGAGGCGGTGGTGCTGGGTGATGGGCAAGGCTCGCAGAGCTCGATCGAACACGCGACGCGTGCGCGTGATCTTCTGCTGGTCGATAAGCAGTTGGCAGAAGTCCAGCCAGATGCGCGGCATCTTGTGCATGAAGACTAGTGCTCGTTCGAACGCACTGTTTACGTCATCGTAGGCTGGATCAGTGATGCAGCGGGTCTTGAGCTGCTTCTTGCGCAGTCGCAAGTAGCTGTGCCACAACTTGTAGCTACCGGGCAACTCGCGAAGTGCTCGTTCGTACAGCATGTTGACCTGCTCACGTGGCGCATCGCGTTTGTGCTCGATGTAGCGCAGCCAGTGTTTGACCGAGTAGGGGTTGCGGAGAATCTCCTCCTCGTACGGCAGGTCTTCCTCGGTGAACACCAGCTCCGTCTGGTCCAACACGGGCATTGTGGCAGCAGTACTGGATGCACGAGGGAAGCACCCCTGAGGACGTCGTGATTGTCAGTGTGGCACCAATGGGAATTAAGGTCAGTCAGACGCAACATGGTGGCCTGTCACACAATGATTGCCAAAAGCAAGCGTACGTTAGATAATCCTGGTAAGCATAGCTGGTAGCTTTACATAAGTATTTGGAACTGTCTCCAACAATATAGGGAAAAAGATGAACAATAAAGTAAATTATGCAAACACAAATACGTTAATGTCTTCGGCCTGACACGGGATGAGTCCAGGGGTATAGGCTCGTGCACTTTTAGCATTGTCAGGTCAGTAGCGATCGAAATATTGGTGTTATCATGCACACAAATATGCTTAAGTCTCACCCAATGATTCCCTACTCCTACCGCTCTTCGCAGCAATGTGAGCACCCATCAAGGTTTGAGGTCACAAGACCCCTTATTTAAATGGAGGAAAAGATACCTCAGCATACACCAGTATTTTTGTTAATATCCTGCTATTCATGATGCTGGCGACGTATCATTAATAAGTCTTCAAAAAATAGCAATAGATCCAAAGAGTTGGAAAATTGCCTTACATCACGTTCTCAACACCAACAAGCCTGAGACCAATCGTTCAGTCGGTAGGGCGCTGGACTGTTGATCGTGAAATCGTGGATTCGAATCCCACAATCGGCAGAATTGCGTAGTCTACACGAGACCAATCGGCGTGAGAGATTGCCGACACTGTGTCGCCTAGCAGTCGTAACCAGCCTATGTATACTGGGAGGCTTCTCATTATGGATAGACATTGGGGGGTTGTTGAGTGCAGTGTACCAGAACAACAAATTATATGCAGTTGAAACGTGGTACGCCAGTTGGTACATTAATTATGCATGAATAGTGGATAACTTAGCGATATGGTGGATATCGATGCTGACAACTATTACGTAACTACATGCCACATTTGTCCAAGATTCAGTTTCCAATTTGTTGTGCATTTTAAATGTTGCGATAAAGCACCCGAGACCAGCATCAAAGTCATGTCGCGACTCATGCACCCAAAAATTCCCGTGTTCTTTTTAGACTAGATTCAGCTTCCATCGTAAAATGTCAAGAAAAACGATCAAAAGGCGATCGGTTACGACGCAAATTTCGTGACATCAACAATGTTCCCCTGAACCCTGATACATGTGCTGTACGCGACCATTCTATTGCAAGAAGTGGTATAGATCGGGTTGAGCAATGCACACCAAAAGTAGATGAGACAGCCTAAAGGTGCCGGACTCCCAGGCAGTAATTTCGTCCCGAATATCAGCCTAATATGGCACGCTCTGGTGTTCTTGGCAAATACATTAGCATGGCTCCTCACTACATCCATATATCATTCACACAGACCTCGAATAGCATAAGACTCCGTACAGACTACAGAGCCCTGCAGCAACCTGCTACACAGGACTACACCCGTACAGACTACAGAGCCCTGCAGCAACCTGCTACACAGGACTACACCCGTACAGACTACAGAGCCCTGCAGCAACCTGCTACACAGGACTATACCCGTACAGACTACAGATCCCTGCAACAACCTGCTACACAGGACTACACCCGTACGGACTACAGAGCCCTGCAGCAACCTGCTACACAGGACTACACCCGTACAGACTACAGAGCCCTGCAGCAACCCGCTACACAGGACTACACCCGTACAGACTACAGAGCCCTCCAACAACCTGCTACACAGGACTACACCCGTACAGACTACAGAGCCCTGCAGCAACCCGCTACACAGGACTACACCCGCACTCAGTTCTGCTCCTATTAACCACCATTACATGCTAAATATCCGTGAGAAATTTCGTGATCAAACACATAGCGCTGCCCGGCTGTTTAGTTAGTTATTTGGGTTTAAAGGGCGCATCGACTGCAATGGTCATATAGCACTCAGCCCGGGTGTCGTCAGCATGGATTTTCTCTGAAGGCGCTTGCTGGATGAGTGGTCGGAGGCCTTCATAAGATCTGGGACATTGTTGGGGCACGTAGAACGTGTAGCCTCGCCACTCTTTCACACCCGATGGTCGCGGGCGCAGTCTCCAGTCAGGCGGCAGGTGTTCTGGATATGGTAATGTAGATTCTGAAGTAATCTAAGTTGTTAATCCAAGCAAATGCTATATCAAATGACTACTGGAAATGACCAAACCAGTCATGTTAATACAGTCCCGCAATGAACATGCAGCTTAGGCTCACACACTTGTGAGCATGTGGTCTGACATTGGTAGTCAGCACATGCATTTGTTCATGTGTGATACTATTGCCAAACATGCCACAGAAGAAATGCATCCTTGAGCAGGAACAGGATTGTGTTTATATTTGCAAAATAAATCAAGTCACAAAGTATTAGGAAACAATGCCATAAACACAAAATGCATCTGGACAAATTATATAGGAAGCCGTTGTGTAATGTTGCGGAGAGCTGTGTTGAGCATAGTCGAATTGGAGATGATTATAAAATGTAACCAAATGCTCATATTAAGTAAAAATAGAATCAGAAATCGGTCTAATATATTTACACTTCTTCAGAGACAGAATAAACATGCAGACCTTTTACGCACATGCTATATATATATATATATATATATATCAAGCCGTCTACCAATTTTGACAAAATCACCATCTGAGTCCAAGTATTTAAAGTCCAACATAACAAAAGGCATTGTAACAAGTACATGTGATGTGACACTAACAGAGCCAAAATGTTCGTCGCTTCCCGAAACACCCTCTCTATACACCTACCCTATGCATCTCTCTCTCTCTACACACATATATCCGTGATACGTCAATGCTCTTGAAGTGTTCGCGTGCGTGGATGAACGAGTGTGTAAGCGAGTGAGTGAACACGTGAGTGCGTACATGGGTGAGTGAATGAATTCCTGGGTGAATGATGGGGTGAGTGATTGTGCCGGTGGGTGATGGCGGAGTGAATAAGTCGGCGAGTGCGGGTGTCGTCTGTACAGTGTCATGCTGTATAGGGAGCTGGTTTTATGAGGGTCCATGAAGCTACCATTGTGTTTAGGGGATAATTTTGGTTCCCGATTTCAATGGATTCTGCAATTTTGAGTCCTGCCATGTCTTTACAATTCCGCAAGATTGTGATGCTGAGCGTTGTTAGAGTGATGGTGCTTTCTGGGTGATTTGTGGCGAAATGCTCTCCAAAGGGGGTGTTTTTCGTTTTGTTCTTTGCATCTCTGTGTTCCATGTATCTGTCCCTAACCATGCATGTGGTCTCCCAATATAGGTTACAGGTGCTGTCCGTAAGGTGCAAAGCTCGCACTTAATTTTGTATATCACATTTTTGGTGTGGCATCTATTTTTAAGACCGGCCAGACAGCATTGGCACGCTATAGTGCCTGCAGGGCATGGTAGAGGGTCGAGGGCAGATTTAGTCATGGTTTCCCCAAAGTGTATTGCCGCTTTTCCAGCCTACGTGCATTGAAAGTGTGGAAGCCACAGCCATCACAAAAGGTAGCCACAGCCATCACCAATTCATCACTAGATTCACACTTTCAATGTAGGTAGCCTGGAAAAGCGGCAAGACACTTTCGGAAATCATGACTAAATCTGCCCTCGACCCTCCACCATGCCCTGCAGGCACTAGAGCGTGCCAATGCTGTCTGGCCGGTCTTAAATATAGATGGCACACCAAAAATGTGGGATACAAAATTAAGTGCAAGCCTTGCACCTTAGGGACAGCACCCATAACCTATATTGGGAAACCACATGCATGGTTAGGGACAGACACATGGAACACATCAGAGATGCAAAGAACAAAACGAAAAACACCCCTTCTGGAGAGCATTTCGCCACAAGTCACCCAGAAAGCACTATCACTCCAACAACGCTCAGCATCACAATCTTGCGGACCTGTAGACATGGCAGGACTCAAAATTGCAGAATCCATTGAAATCAGGAACCAAAATTCTCCCCTAAACACAATGGTAGCTTCATGGACCCTCATAAAACCAGCTCCCTATACAGCATGACACTGTACAGACGACACCCGCACTCGCCGACTTTTTCACTCCGTCATCACCCACCGGCACAATCACTCACCCCATCATTCACCCAAGAATTCATTCACTCACCCATGTACGCACTCACGTGTTCACTCACTCGCTTACACACTCGTGCAAAATGACCTTTGCAGTCGACGTACCCCTAAACACCAATTCCAAAAAAAATTACACACTCGTTCATCCACACACGCGAACACTTCGAGAGCATTGACGTATTCCGGATATATGTATGTAGAGATGCATAGGGTAGGTGCATAGAGAGGGTGTCTAGGGAAGCAACGAACATTTTGGCTCTGTTAGTGTCGCATCACATGTACTTATTACAACGCCCCTTGTTATGCTGGAATTTAAATACTTGGACTCAGATGATGATTTCGTCAATATTGGTAGACGGTTTGATATACATAGCATGCGTGTAAAATCCTGTGCGTAAAATGTGCTCGGTATGTTTATTCTGTCTCCGAAGAAGGGTTATGCCCATAATATATCAGACAGATTTCTGATTTCTGATCCTATTTTTACTTAATGAGCATTTGGTTACTTTTTATGATCATCTTCAGGAAACCATTGTCTCAAGTCATGAAGTCATAGTGCTCTAAGTGACTTAAGCCACCGGCGTCCACCTGGGTTAAGCATATAAAGGTAAGATACTAAAAGCCTGGACAAAAGACACTGAATGCCTGAACCCATACAATATTCTAAATTATAATGTAAGAAGCTATCTGTCAACATCCTACGGACCTATCTACCTACCCATCTACCCCAGCACCTACCCCTATTCACTCGATCTCGCATAATGCATGCGTGGATCGAGTGACTGACACACCCCACATCCCTATTCCAAAGCACTTATCTACACCAGCTTATCTGGCACCATTCACTATATTGCATAACACACTCTTCCACATCCATGTACCATCAATAATTTTTAAACTCCATCAATGCAGGCTTAAGGGGATCTGCACAGTATACACCTACCAGCATAAATCTCACCCCATTCACCACTAATTAGAACTCAAATACAAGATTCACCAACCTAAAGAAATTGTCCACCCTATTTTTAACCCTCCCCGTCTTTCCGGTCATATCCTCACACCCCGTCTCGGGGTGGGGGGTCATGCAACCCCCCCCCCTCTAATCTCCAAACTAAGCGTCGCACGAAAACGAAAGAGGTGTCACCGGAAAGCGCTCGACGAGTAGGGCCCGATACCACCCCAAATTTGTATCCCCCAATAGTGACGTCACTAGGGGGCCTAGGTTTTCACGAATTACATCATGTTTTTGGCTCTGGGGAGTTCATTTTGGGGGAGATTTGAATAAAAAAATATTTGGAATCAGAAAAGGAAGGCGAAATCGACCATGGGCCTAACATTTTGTCCACCCAAAAATAATTTTTAAAGTTCAAAATTGTTTCAAAATAGTCAAAATATGAGTTTTCAATTTTCTCTAATTTTTATTTTTATAATGGGTAGAGCGGACCGAAAAACGTTGTTCGAAGTCTTCTTGCTCTCATAAAAAATGCTTACTTTAGCCAGAATCTTCTATTTTAGCTCTAATGGGCAAATATGCAAAACTAATAAGTAATCAAAAACGGGGAAAATAAAAAATTCCTCTCGTGCATTTTGTTTCATCCCTAAAGATAAGCAAACGCTGAAAGTTTCATTACAATATTTTTATCCGTTAAAGCGTGACGACTGGTTTAACTGTTTTGGAGGTGACCTCACTTGACCCTAGATGACCTGACCTCAAAATTTTGACACAACATGCCAAATTGATGTGGGAAAAGGTATGCCAAATTTCGGCGCGCTGCCGCGCGCCATTCTTTCACTGTCCGCGGAAATCCTTAAGGGGGCGGGGCGCAAATGAACCACCCCGAGACGGCGCGGGTTAAATACATTCAACAATCAATACTCCACACATCAGCATGCAGCCTATTCCATTGATCAACCACCCTTTAACTGAAGGCCTGTGGGCACTTAATTGTCCTGCACCTTGACTTGACTTGTCTGCACCTTGACTTGTTCAAGCTGAATTGATGACCCCTATGTGGTACTCTATAAATACAAGAGTATAATTCAGATTGATATTATTTAACCATTTAACGATTTTATATATGTCAGTTAAATCACATCTTAATCTACTACAGTTCAGTGAGTACACATCTAGAGCCATATCTCTTTCTAACTATTGAGCTGAATGCCTGTACAGAATATTCGCGCGCGCGCGCGCCATCGGTTCTTTTACGACGCATTCAACCGCTAGGTCATATAGCGTCGCCAACCTCTCACGCCGATTGGTCACGGGTGGACTTGGTAAATACCGCCGGTTGCGAGATTCGAACCCACAATCTTGCGATCAAGAGTCCGATGCTCTACCGACTGCGCTACCGCTGGCCCCCTGTACAGAATATTATAAGTGTGGTACACATAGGCTAAGTACAGGTTTTTCATGACTTCCTTGCCTCACACTTCTATTAATGATTCCTAGCATTCTGATTGTGCTGTTCCTAACTGAGGTACAATATTTTCTCATTTAAGGTCACTTGAAACTAACACACCTATGTCTTTCCTCTTCAACGGCATCCAGTTCCATACCTATCATTGCATAACTGAATGTCTCACCTCCAGACCCCAGATGCATAACCTTACACTTATTATAGTTGAAAGACACCTGCCATTGATCAGCCCACTTTTGAGGTCAGTGTAGTTGAATATTAATTGATTGATCACTATTGTTAGCCCCTCTTACTATCTTGATGTCATCAGCAATTTTGAACACCCTATTCCTCAGCCCTACCCCATGTTGTTCACAAAGATGATAAAGCAGTGATAAATTATTCGTGAAATAGGGTGGAATATACCACTTTCTGAACACTCAATCGACATCCAACTCCAAGAAGTATCAACATCCTGCTCCTTGATGCATGCTTATCTGTGTCTCCTTTCTAAGAGTATCTCGTTTATAAGTAGCATGTGCATGCTGTTGACAAGGAATGGTGATACGCGAACATTTCGCAATACAATTTCGGGTAAACGGATTACCTATAATGTGACATGGCATACAATAGCAGTTTATAGCACTATTATTATTCTCCCTATTCCGAATATAGCTCTTCTTAAATTATGAATCTCAAAACAAATGATAAAGATACAGTCATAAGTACCTACATCATTGGCTCATATTTGAGTCTGAAAGACATCAAAAGCATTTTAAATGACACGAATTCCATGGGAAATTTCGACATCCTACTGTGCTCGTTTCGATATCTCCCACCTAACGAAAAACCATTATTTTAACCCTGTGATAAAGAGTGGTGGACCTTCAACTGAGACCTGTGTAACTCCGCTCAAGACACCCTTCCATTGAGATTTACATCCATTTAATACTACCCTGTTTTCTGCCCCGTAACTTGCGCGCCGGAGGGTCTCTCACATAACGCAGATGAAATGGAGAGGAATCCCTCCCCCCCAGAACTCGGAAACTACTGAAGCTAGAAGCACACAATTTGGAGGGTAGATTATGGCTGTAGTGAGCTTGCTTCGGTGTAAATTTCATGACCATAGGTCAATGAATCTGGGGACAAGTGAGGTCGAACTCGGAGTCCACACCACTCCGCCTCTCCACTGCACTGACGAATCCCTTGTGACCTTGAACGCCCGGCGGCCGGGCGGCAGGCCGGCGGTGGGCCGCCGTCCATTCGGTCGACTTTGTACCCTGCAGTTACTATATTTACCAACATATTTGATCTGTTTTGCTGCATAGAATGTGCTGATCAATTATTTAAAGTCACAATATTTCAATACAATATCGCTGCTCGTTTATGAGATATCGTCGAAAAACACGAGGGGTGGACAGATTCCACCCCCTCCCTCCCATGTGCATGCTAACCATGCTTCCTAGAATCCAACATAGAACTTCACTCAATCATTCCTATGCTGCACTAGTTGATGAATTTGATGTTTGTGTGGAATTTTATCAAAAACTTTGCAAAAGTCTAAGTGCACGACATCTACCCTTCCAATAAAGGTTTTCAGTCAAAGGATTGTTGATCAGTGGAATAGTCTGCCTGCTGATGTTGTGGGGGTGCCTCATTGAATGTATTTAGAAAAGGAGTGGACAACCTTTTTAGGCTGCAAAATCTTGTTTTTAGTTATAAGTAGTGGTGGATTGGGTAAGATTTATGCTAAGTAGGTGGACACTGTATTGGCCCCTTTAAGCAGGCATGGATGGAGTCTGAAAATTATTATAGGGCACTCAAGCCACATGTGTTACATGGGATTGAGTGAATAGAGCTGAATAGGTAAGGTAGATAGACATTGATGAGTGTGTGGGATGTTGGTGCATGGATTCTTTGGAATTAATGATCTGGTGTTGGCTGGGGTGATGTGTCTTTTTGCCAGGATTATGGTATCTTCCCCTTACATACTTAACCTGGATGGGCCTTTGTGGCTCTTATTAAGTCTAAACACTTTATGACCTTATGACTTTATCCTGCTTTGGTCATCTGCTCTCTAGTTACATACCTCATGAACACCAGTAGGTTAGCTAAGCAAGACCCCCAGATAAAAAATGATGAGGTCAAACTGACTGGCCTGTAGTTTCCTACATACTTTATACTTCCATTTTTTTAAATGTCAAGACAAGACATATATATAAAACATGGGTCCAATAGAAACTGCATAGCAGTGTCCTCTCTCAACATAAGCCATCACAATGATGCTGAAATGGAAGTTAAGTGACAGTGCAATAGCTACATATCGTTTTCAAAGGGAATAATGAATTCCACTATGTACTATATATAGTGTACCATATGTATATACCATATTATGCTCCACTATGCACTTACAATTTCATGGAATATGCACTTCTTGTGTGGTACGTTTAAATGTTTTAGGAGATACTGTTCTTTGTGCAAATGATATTCACAACAAGTGAGCATTGCTGGCAGTCAGGGCATCCTGTATTCATTTTTTTTTTTAATACAACAGCTTCCCTATAAACATCTTGGGTATAAAAAGGTACTCCATGAACTAGCAATTAAACCTATGTTCAACAATGCAGCAAGGGTATATCAATTGAAAGAGAACCTAAAAACCTTGGAATGTGTTTGATGTTAGATGCCATTCTTGCCATTGAAGATCTTTAAATATCAATAAATACATACATCAGGAAGCCAAAAGAACTGGCTATCCTTCCAACATCCACATGCAATGTTCAATAGCTTGTGATCAGCATAATCTCAAGGTGGATTTTAGTGGACCTTTATCATGGCAGCATCTGACTGCTCTTGAAGCTTTTTCTCTCAGACTATTTTGCAGCAGCATCCAGAAGTTAATTAGTGGCAATTAGTGGTAATAGTGGCATACTGCATATAATTTTGAAATAAAAAATGTTTCTAGAGTCATCACAATGGCATTGGTGGCAGTTGGTGGTGGTTGTCTAATGTTATTTGTTTTCCTGTATATAAGTATACATTGGCCAACTGATGAATGCCCTGAGACCTACTTTTTCATATACATTCAGGTACCATAGGAATGTTGATAAAGGCAGGAAGGATTCAAAAATTAATATTGTTTGGTTGTATATGTATGGCCATGGCAGTTCAAAGAAGGAATCAACCTAAAGGGCTTCTCATTCCCACATCCAAAACTTGGTAAATATATTGATGAAGGTAAAAGTGGATTTTATATTTTTTTTTAATACAGGGTATTTTAACATAAACATGAAGATGCAACCTCTCATTTTCTCCACAAATGATTATTTTTCAGTTGGCAAACAAATACACTATCATAATCTTCACTCTGCAAATATAGCACATCTCGTATAATTATCTATACCTGGTGTGTCACAGACATTATAAAGAAGAAATTAAACACTTCATGCACTCAATTTAATACTCTTTGACATAGAAAACCTTATGTTTCAGCCTTAATTCAACATTTATTTCAGAGAACAAATACTCGCAACCAGACGCGACTGCAGCCGTCGACCAAGGCTGGAAGTCCTTGCTATGCTGTATTATTTTATTGTTCATATATTTGATGACGTCATGGCCGAAAAAAAATTGTTTTGGATGATTCTGGTTTTCCAGCTAGGTTAGGTTAGGTTAGATTATGATATAATATATTTTATATTATGCTACATTATGTGCCATTCTTACACTGCATATTGTTACTGCATATACTGGAGAACACTGCTGTGTTCTGCTTAGGGTCAAGATTTCAAAAATTACATATGAATAGATAAATAATATTTTTTTTAATAACCTGACCCAACCTAACCGAAAACCAGAATCGTCCAAAACAAATTTTTTGGCCATGACATCATCAAATATATGGAAAATAAGATAATGCAGCATCGCAAGGAACTCCTGGCCTTGGTCGACAGTTACGGACTCGTCAGGTTGTGAGTATTCATTCTCGGAAATAAATGATGAATTAAGGCAGAAACATAAGGTTTTTGATGTCAGAGTATTAAATTGAGTGCATGAAGTGTTGAATTTCTTCTTTATCACATCTGTGACACACCAGGTATGGATAATTATATGCAATGTGCTATATTTGCAGAGTTAAGATTATGATCGTGGTATTTGTTTGCCAACTGAAAAGTAATCATTTGCAGAGATAATGAGTGGTCAGTCCTTTTTA
Source organism: Ashinkailepas kermadecensis (assembly GCA_034440615.1). Taxonomy (NCBI): domain Eukaryota; kingdom Metazoa; phylum Arthropoda; class Thecostraca; family Neolepadidae; genus Ashinkailepas; species Ashinkailepas kermadecensis. The sequence continues at coordinate 93,672 of JAOTOM010002617.1, read as the reverse complement.
CGTTAAAATACCCTGTATTAAAAAAAATCCACAACATCCAGTTTTACCTACATCAAAATATATACCCAAAACTTGTGGTGATGCCCATGACAAATATAGCATCCCTACATTGTCAATGCACGCACCACAGTTTGTGGCATGGATTGGATAGCTATTGTTTTAAAGATTACGAGCACATTTAAAGACATTGAGACATCAGTATCTAAGATACTCTGAGCTGTCTGAGATTATATCCAGTTTGCAACTTGAGGTAATCTGGATGACCAAGAATCTATCGAACAACTAGTAGATTGTATCCTGAGCACACATTCTTTTTACAGATATATATATATATATATATATATATATATATATATATATATATATATGCCACGAATGTGGCATGACAACAATTAAACTGACGCATGGATAGAATGTGGCCGAAGTTCCGAATGTGGGAATCAAGATTATATCGGAAGTGCATAGATTAGCTTTCAATTTTCCCACGGGGCACCATCGAACCCACAATAAAACCCTTCTTTTACGTTCTGCGTAATGAAGGGAAGCTCGCACTTCTAAACTGTAAACCAACCGTGGTCACGAAATCACTTAAATATGACCCACTTAGCATCCAAAAGAAAACAAAATCCAATATAGCTTAAACCAAGAACGCACAGAAGAAATCCTTGCACGTCACAAAAAGATGATCGTCAACGCGACTGGATCGACGGCAGTCAAGGTAGGTAGTCACCGTAGCATATTACCAAATCCGATCGTATTCGATAGTTCCTGCTGATCGCTGTTTGTTCCGCCAGCTGACGCGATTTTTGTTGCTACGGGCGAAATGCTCTGTGTTTTGATGGACTCTCATTGGTGCCGGTAAAATACAGCAGCGATCAAGGACATACCTTTTTGTAGTTGTGACGCTTTGGTACATTTAATTTTGGCAGCTCGATGTTCCCCGCCCTTAACTTGTGCTTTTCCTCTCATTGGTAGATACAGGAGTGGCACCGGTAGCGGAAAGCAAGAGCAATCTAGATAAAAACTGTGAGCTAGTGATATTATTATGGTTAGAGCTTGTGGTATTAACCATGAACCAGCGCACGAAGAATTGAAGATTCAAGGGAGACAATGATTGATGACAATGAAGATACAGGGAGCAATGGGGGCATATCCCCCCCCATGGAAGGTGGCATACCTCGGGACAGGAAAAGGCGCCCGTCTGGGAAGGCTCGGGCACACCCGCGCCTCCCCTCGGATATTTCAGCCAGAGGCGTCCCATTCGAAGGAAATGGCGCACCCTTGGAAGGAAAGGATGCCCCTCCAGGGTATTTTCATAGTGGCGCTCTTCCGAAAAATGGCACCTCTCCAGACAAGTACCCCCCACCCCACCCATGACGACGGGGTCACCGTCACCGTCCCGCATCCATAAGAATATGCCGTCCCACTGAGGTGAAGGAAGGGCCACCTGAGCCGACGTAGAGGATCTCTCATCCTAAAGAGTGGGCCCTAGTTATTGGAAGAGATCGCGGGCCATCGGAGAGGCCCCCGAGCCGACATGAAAGGCATCTGGGCCGACGGAGGCATCCAAGCCGATATCAAGAGCCCTGGACTGATCAGGAGGGCTAAAGGTCGCTGAAAGGGCTCTCGGCCTGGCGGAGAGGCCCCCGGTCAGTAGAGAGGGACTCCGAACAAGAGAGAGGGCCCAGGGCCATTGGAGTGGGCCCGAGTCTCTATGAATGGCACCTGGGCCGACAGAGAAACCTAAGCACATATGAAGAGCTTTTGACTGACGAAGGGGCCTCGGATCATTGAAAGGATCCCGGTTTAACGGAGAAGGCCCTACCGAGTAAACAGGGTCCTGAGACAACAGGGAGGGCTCCTGGGTATTCAAGGGACCCATTACACTCAAGAGGGTCCAGTCTACCAGGTGCCCTTTAGAAATATGTGCGCCCTCTTAGGACAGTTATGTGTGTCCACCTGTGCCCGGGGACTCTTCGTATCGTTCGGGCTTTCTCCGGTCTCCAAGGAACCTCTCCGTCAGCTTAGCGACCACCTCTGTCTGCTCAATGGCCCTCTTCGTTGGCTCAGGGGCCCTCTTTACTGGTTGGCCCCTCGTCGTCAGCCCGGGGGTCCTTCCAATAATCCGAGGCCCCTCCGTCGGTCCTTCACGTTAACCCGGACCGGTGACCTCGGCGTCTGCCCGTGTAAACTCTTCGTCGACTTCGGGGCTCTTCATCGGCCCGGGGACCATCTCCATCAGCTCGGAGCCCCTTTCGTCGACTCAGGGGCTCTTCGCGTCGGCCCAGAGGCCATGCACGTCGGCCCAGGGGCCCCTCACGTTGGCTCAGGGGCACTTCAATTGTCGGCACGTGGGCCCTCTCCAGTCGCCCGTATGTCCCCTGCAACGGCAAATGTGTGTGCTTCGTCACAGTCTATGTTAAAACACAACGTGTTCAACGGTCCCCTTGGGCCCCGAAGGGGCCAAAGATATGACCCATGCCCCCTGAATGCGCCACTGGGTGACATAGGTACAAATTTACATTAGATATTAGATATGTCGGATTCAATTGGCAAATTATGGCTTATAGTAACATTCAAGTAACATCACTAGAAAATAAGCTTTCTTTCGATTTCTCGCATTTTCCGCTATCCGTGCCACTTATGTGTCTACCAAAAGAATACGCCTCCTGCAACAGTTGCGGATCAAAAGCTTGAAAGAAGGAATAATCGATTCCTTTCACACAACCCCATAGACGAAATGCTAAATTTTAAGAATGCTGCTCTCCTCTCCCTATCATCCCCAGCGTCGGTAACAGAGGCGGAACCAAAAGAGCAGCACAGGGGGCATGAGCACCCCCTCCCCCACTATCAGATGTGGCGCTTTCTGATTGGAAAAAGGCGCCAGGTGCTGAAATACACCCGCATCCCACCGCACTTCCTAACCCACCCCTCTTAACCCCACCCCACGCTTGAATTTTCAGTCGAAGGCGCTCTGAGTATACAAAAGGCGCCTCTCTTGAGACACTCGAGTGCACCTCGTTCCCCACACAATTCAAATATGTTTCAATCATTGACGTCCCTCCGGGGAAATGACGCCCCTCCAGACGAGTGACCCCCTCCCATAAAAAAAAATACTGAACCCGCCCCTGGTTGGCGACACCCATGTAGGTACACTCGCAGTCCAGCAAATGGTGCCAATATTTCCCAGAGTGCTAATATCTCTGCCTTGTGCCGATAATTTTATGACAGACCTCACTGAAGCCTTCAGGAAGTTTTATTCCGGTGGAAACATTAGAGGAAGGAGGTATAACTGAATGTTCCCAATCAGAAGGGGAACCAATAATTATCATCGGAAGGAACCCAATTCCTCGGAGGGGCGCCTTCGGCGGAAACCAAAAAAATGAGCGGGAGAAGGAGTGAACTCGAGCATACTGAAAGGCGTCGTCTCAAGGGGCCTTTTCCTCTCAAAGCGATGGATTTCCTTTAAAAGGGGGTGACTTTGGCTGAACAATACGTTTAGCGGTAGGGATGGGCGGGGGTGCACTCAAGCCTTCCTGAATAGGCGCCTTTCCCGGTCGGAGGGGCGCCATCTTTTCATGGGAGGAGGAGCATGTCTCCACTTCCCCCTCTGCATATCCGCCCCTGTCCCCAATTGGGGCCGTTTTCCGATGGTGGGGATTGAGGGCGGATCACCAGCACGTGCTCCAGTGTGACCCCCGCTCGCCCCTCCTCTGGATCCGACAATTTCTTGCGATGGTTAAAGTGTGTCAATATGCATTGCGTTGATATGTCAGGGGATGCTGGCCCTTCGTGTTTGGGTAAGCTAATCTTGCCCGGGCAGTCCCCTGACAAGAAAAAGCTGATTCTGGCTACTCTATCCTGCGGTTTATGAAAAGCATTGTTTATTTGAGGTATTTTAGCGCATAGGTAAAATAAATACAGAACACCCAGGGTCATCAGGCCTGCACCTTCAGCGTGCATATGCATTCGAGTACTTATTTCCTATCTCTTGTCATCTGTGGTGCTTACAAAAGATGGGTTCCTGTGCCTTTAAATGACAAATTGGATATAATTGGATATAAAGTGGGGTAGTCTAGTTGGCTCGTGATGTAGTCTAGGCACCTCGTTGTTGCGATAACTCCGTTCAAAGTATGACGGTACGTTTGCGTTATATTTGACTGTTGATAGCAAGGGCCGAAAAGTGACACGTGCCGACAGGATTTTAGCAGTTTCTGTCGGCACTACAACGACGGTTTTACAACAGCGGAACGATCCGCGCGCGTCCGCTGTCCAGTCGGTTCTCTCTGCAGAGGCGGCGGCACCCGCCGCAGAGGCGACGGTCCCCTCCGGGCGCTGTGATTGGCGGCCGCATTTACGACGCGGCGCCAGGGCCGACCGCGTGTGACGTCACAACGTTACGACGGCAGAGGCTACCACCTGCGGGCCGACTCACTCGACGTATTCCGGTTGGCTGAAGGCCACATAACACGCGTAAAACATGAACAATGTTACAACACAGCCTAGGTCCTAACAGGTTTTGGTCTCATACACCAATGGGACCCATAAATCCCACTAGAATTATTACGGCCATCTGATAAGTTTCTAACAATACGACAACGTAAATATTCGCGATTTTGAAACACACTTTGTTAAACTATATACCACACCTACGCGGGTTAATCTATGGGGTATTTGAGGGTACCCGTTTCCCTTGGTCCATGTTAGTTAAAACGATTATATACTATTTTTATGTGACGATCGCGCCGCTCACTTTCTTGAAATTTCCTCTAAATAATGTTCTGTCCGGCACTGCGGTTTGACGTGGGCGACCACTGCCCACATCTGCCAACACCTTTAGTGCGGCACGCATTTCATCACTGTCCTATTCGTTACGTTCACTGCTCTGTTCATTCTGGCGCTCTTCTAAGTATTCGTGAAAGTGAATTACTTTCCTTCGTATGTCCTCGAGTATGGCTGCCGTACCAACCGTATCGTCAGTCCCGGGCAGCTGCACGGATGGCAGACACGGCGGTGGCCCATCCGCAGCGGCCATCTGTGGCCCGTCATTCGTCTCGGGTTCCAAGGCGTCAGCAATGTCGCCGGCCTCGCTCATCTGCAGCGCACCAGCTGCAGGCTGCACTGCACCAGCCATCTGTGGTGCATCAGACGGCTCAGATTGCCCTGAGCCAGCAGTGTCCGCGGCCGCTCCCTCGGCGGCAGCAGAGGCTGCTCTCTCCGCGGTGGCTGGGGCGGCGCGCGCTTCGTCAGCAGCGGCCTTGGCGGAAGCGCCAGCGGCGGCTCCAGTTGTGGCGCTCACGGCGGTTTCAGCGGCAGGTTCCTGGTCGGTGACGCTCATTAGCGCCGGTTCTGCATTCGGTTCCTCGGTTCCGTCAACCGAGGTAGCAGTAGAAGGCCTCGTTCCACAGGCACCTCCTGTGTGTCGTTCCATCAGGTGACCGTAGGTGGCACACGATTTCTCGTGATGACGGTAGGTGAGCGGTTTCGTCACCAGCGGTCCAGGCCGGCCTTGCGACCCGTAGCGATTGATCGGCAGCGCCTCTCCGGCGACTGCTACACGGAGCAGCAGTCCTCGGGGACGTGGTCAGCACTTTCCCAGGTAGCTTCCGTCGACGGGAAGCCTTCCCACAAGATCAGGTATTCGGCGGCGCCATCGCAGTTCCACCTGACTGCGAGAACTTGCGAGATCTCGAAGTTCATGTTGAGTCAGCGTGCGGCGGCGAGCGGACTCTCGGTCTCTCGGACTCTCGGTCGGCGTCCTGTGGCAGGCTGACCAGTCCGTCAGATCATGCCGGGGTGTCGGCTCGGGCGACCTCTGACCTCGTGCCAGAGCGGATTATGATGACATCTTCACCGGGCGGTAGGGGTTGATTGGGAATGGGATTGAGGTCGGACGTGTCGGTGGCGGGAACAGAGCTTTGTTTACGTTTCGACACACAATACACGACGACGACGCCAGCTGCGACAATCACGATTGCTACCGGGATTGCCAGTGCTGAGTGACCCAGTCTAGCTTGATAGCTAAGATTGCGTACAGTTCTTAGCTGGAGCTTCAAATGTGAGAGGGGCACGCTTAGATCGGGCAGGTTAGACAGAACTTCGGACTCGGTGTCGGGTTCGAGGTGAGGCAGCTGTGCACGGAGGTTTTGTTCAGTCAGCTCGGCCAGACGGGTTAGCTGCTTACGAAGCAATTCGACATGGTCGACGGCTAGGCTGGACGTCTGGGTTTTGACGGTGGGAATTCTGAAATACTGTGACAATAGCGAGCAGCCGTTTCTCAAGTGCACCAACTGTGCGTGTTCTGTAGTCGTAAAATCGGAGGTGTCATTTCCGCAAATTACCTGAATTTCTATCGGAGTTCCAGTGATTATTAGCCAAATGTTTTGTTGCACTTCCAATGCCCTTGGGGTACTTTTCCGTGAGACAAGTGTTTTACACTGAGTGGCGATTTCAACTGAGTCACGAAAGTATTGCGACTTTACACAGGATGACGTGGTAGCAGTGAATTGTTCGGCACTATGAAGGTGACAGAATGTTAAATGTTGTTGCAGGCAGATATGAATGTCCTCTTCGATTTCCAAGTATCTAGTCTTGTCTCTGCCAAGAGCTAAGTATTTTACTTTGCCTGTGTCAAACTTTGTTTCCACTGACAAGTTGTGGCATGGGAGGTTCGTGTTGAAGATTTCGAACACTTCGAAATGATCAGGAATCGTTACTACCGGAATGGGCAGTAGCACGTAGGGATTTGTTTTGACTATCATCAAAGAAGTATGTATCATCTGATAGTATTTTTATATATCGTCGGGATGGTAAGGGAGAGTTTTCGCGCTAGGCAGGGCGTTCTTGATGTTTGACAGAAGGTCACGCAGCTGGGCTGGTTTGACAAATGATCGGGATAAGATGCCATGAGCCAGCAGATTAAGGTGTAGCTGTAACTCTGAATGTTGTACACGAGCCTGTTGCAGTATGGCTCGAGCGTTTTCAATTACTTTCGTAATCTGATTTTGCAGGTTGATGTATATTTCGAAATTCTGCATCTCGGTCTGTTCAAGTTTCGAAACCCTGTAAGTTAAATTGTTTACTAGGCGGCTGATGTGGTTGATTGCTTTTCGATTGGTTTGAGCTGCTGTGTTTGTCCGGTTCATCAGGGACACGCTTTCTCCTAAAACATGCATGATTTGGTCGTTGCAAATTTCTACTGTGTTCAGACGGTTCAGGACGGCTTCTAGGTCAGCATCTGTGGTGGTTCCGAACAGGAAAGATAATGTTTATCCGACGAATGGTAGCACGGACCTTTTGGACCTATTTAAGTTTCGTGGGATGGTTGATCGAGCTGCTTCAAGGGTACCGGCTAGGTTTAGTCGAAGTGTGGTCAGGCGGTCTTTCAATTGGGACTTCACATCCATTGCGTACGGGAAGAGGGGATGATCGGATAGGTATTTGGTTATGAGTTTTTCAAACACATGCAACGTGTGATTCATATCAGTCAACATCTCCGACACTGCATCGTTTGGAATTGTGATATGCACATTCCATGTTTCGTGCGTAGCGTACACTGCACCGCGCGGCAAAAACAAAGCTCCGTGGGTAGTTTCAGGTATAAGGAACAATAGGATAGGGATTATTTTGACCACTCGCGTCATTCTGCAACAAAATAAGAACTAGTGTTATACTCAGACAACAGCTGGCTTGACGTCACAGCGTCCTACTTAACATCCTCATGCCTGTACAGGGCAATCCATTAAAGATGACGCTACTCGCGCCATCACATGTGGCTTCACTGAGCCTTGCAATACAACGTCATACTAGTTGAAGTGCCTCACAGGTCCACAGTCAGTAGCATCGTCAGCTACTCCAACATCGATTTGAACAATTCCGTTTGCGATTTCATTTGTGCCAGCATCATTGCGTTCTGTTTCTCCACGAAAGCTACGAAAATCCTAGCTTTGCTAGCTTCATGTTTTATTTTTATATATTCAACATCAGCAACATATTCAGAAATGATTTATGATTTTTGGGAAGTCGTCGAAGTTACTTCTAAAGGTCGTTTTGGGACTCCCGGTGGGCTTCAGCTGAGTTCCATGCATGCTAATAAAAGGTATATTATCTTCAGAGTCACTCTCTGGCTTTTCACGTTTCGTTACTCGTGAATGTAACTTTTCACTTTCTGATTCGCTAGTCATTGGCAAAGCTCGCTTCATACGTTCCGCTACTTCGGACAACGGCAGTTCATTCTCGGTATCACTGCTAGTGGGTGGGGGGCTGATCCGGTTCGGGGGGCTGGGTGAATGCTGACCCCGTTTCCTGTCGATCCGACGCGACCGGCAGCTGTGGCGCTGAGTCAGGCGTGCCCGCTCCCGTCTCGGGTACTGCGGTGTCAGCAGCCATTGTTCCGGACGGCACGTCTACCTCCATGTAGCTGCTATCATCTAGCCTACTGCTCGGGCCGGCTTCGGCCCGCTTGGCTAACCTCGGAGGCTGAATACGTTCAGGCGTGATGCGGTCTGATTTATACTTTTTATCGAGGTACTTTCTGTTCACTGGTTCGTCAGTATCTTTCGTAGATTCTCAGGCGGTATTGGGATCAGCTAATCGTAGTTTTTGCACATGCACTAGACGAGTTTTTCCGTTCATCTGATTTCTGATCACGTAATTAACAGCGCTGGTCTGTTTGATCATTCTAAAATATGGTTTCCAGGGTAGCGAGAACTTGGAAGTGTTACCAGGTTGTACGGTGGTGTCATAGTAATATACCGGGTCTCCTATTTTAAAATAACGTGGCTTCGCTTTTCGATCTGCGTAAGCTCGATTCTTTTCGTGACTGTTGATTATATGGGTCTTCACATGACTATATGCCTCGTGCAAATTAGCTAACATTTTTGGTACGTAATCTTCTCCATAGTATCTAACTTTCGGTTGTAGCAAATTGTCCAGAGGGAGGACTGGATCTCTACCATATAGCGTGAAAAAGGGTGATATCGTACCTGAACGTCCAATGTTTGCCGTTCTGTACGCAGCTAGGGTTGCGGGTATTTTTGTGTCCCAATCATCTGGATTCTGGTTAATTGCTTTTGCCAATATGTCGTTCTGCACCCTATGATAGCGTTCGATTTTTCCGTTCGCTTGTGCACGATATGCACTGTTACGGATATGTCGGATGTTCAGGCATGTTTCTAATTCATCGATTACCGTATTTATAAATTATGTGCCTAGATCTGAAAGAATTACTTGTGGGCAAGAGTGTCATGGAATAATCTCCTCCATAAGGATTTTGCAACCGTTTTGGCGTCTTTCCTTGCTGTGCAGAAACTTTCCGGCCACGAAGAGAAGTGATCAATAATTGTAATGACATATCAGTTACCGTTTTGTGTTTCTGGGTATGGTCCACAAGTGTCGATTCCTATCATTTCGAATGGGTAATGTGGTACGGGCATCTCTTGCATTGGTGCTGGAGCTGCCTTAGCTCGTCGCCCTGTGCACAGCACGCAGGCTTTGAGGTAAGCTATTGTATCTCGCCACATACCGCTCCAATAATATCTAAAATTGAGTTTTTCGTACGTTTTTGTCAATCCCATATGTCCGGCAAAGAAGCCTTCATGTAACTCTTTAAGTACTTCACTTCTCAAACATTGTGGTACACATAGTTGTAGTCCTGGGAACGGTCCACAGCGTGGTCCTTCGCTAACTTTATAAATGAGCCTGTCTAGTTCCATGTATTGTAACACCACGTCTTTGTAATCTGCGTGATTCTTATCGTTCATAACTTTCCGAATTTTCGCTATTTCCTCGTCTGCTTTCTGAAGTTGCTCAATATTTTCCCAATTTACCATTACATCTTTGAACTTTTCCTCTCTGCTCGACTCTTCCTCTGGTTTTCGGGTTTCGGTGTTCCTGAATTCGCCCATGGGAACATGGTCGGAATCGATGACGTTTACTTTTTGCTCGGTTTCGTACATCCGGCTGAGATGATCAGCTACAATATTTTTGGATCCTTTTATGTAAACCACCTCACAGTTGTGTTCCGATAGCATGATTGCCCATCGCTGCAACATGGGATTTTTCATTTCCGATGGATTAAAAAATGTAAGTGGTCGATGATCCGTCATAATTGTGAATTTCGATCCAAGTAAATATTGGCGTAACTTCGAGATTGACCAAACACAAGCGTAAGCCTCTAATTGGATAATTGGCCACTTCCGTTGGGTTTCATTAAGTTGTTTTGACAGGTATTGTATCACTCTTTCCTCGCCATTATGTTCCTATACCAAAACTGCTCCAACTGCTTTTTGTGAGGCATCTGTATATAATTTATAGTCCTTAGTGATATCTGGGTAGGCCAGCACTGGTGCAGAAGCTAGTTTTTGTTTTAGCGCTGCAAACGCATTTTCGCAATCATCTGTCCAGATGAATATGGCATGTTTCTTTGTTAAGTTAATCAGTGGCACTGCAGTTTGGCTAAATCCTGGAATTAATCGTCTATAATAGGAACACATGCCGATGAATGAACGGACTCCTTTCACAGTGATTGGTGCTGCCATGTGTTGGATGGCTTCGACCTTCTCTGGGTTTGGATTGATGCCAGAGGCGGACACTACATGACCTAAGTATTGGACTTCCTTCTTCAGAAAATCGCATTTCGAGAGTTTCAGCTTCAATTTGGCTTTCCGTTGACGACGAAAGACTTCCTCCAAGTGAACTAGGTGTTCCTTAAATGTTTTCGAATATACGATTATGTCGTCGATGTAAGCGGTTGCAAATTGGTTCTGAATTCCTGACAGTACCTTGTTCATCAATTCCATAAATTTCCTGGGAGCGTTACAGATTCCAAATGGCATCTTTCTAAAATTCCACAAACCTAAGAAACACGTAAATTCTGTCTTGGGTACACTTTCTTCTGACATTGGGATTTGCAAGTATCCCGATTTCAAATCTAACGATGAAAAGAAGTTCGCTCCACCGAGGGACGCAAGGATGTCTTCTATCAGCGGAAGTGGATAGCTGTTTTTCTTCGTTACGTTATTCAACTTTCTATAGTCGACTGCAAAACGATTACTACCGTCCTTTTTTCGTACGATGACAATGGGCGCGGCCCACGGACTGTCAGATTCTTCATTTATATCTGCTTCGAGCATAATTTTAATTTGCTCCTCTACATACCTTCGCTGAGAAAATGGTGTCTTATAAGGTGCTTGACGGATGGGGGGATGGTCAGCAGTTTCTATGTCCATGTGTATGACGTCAGTCGTACCGAGGTCGGCTTCAGTTGCAGCAAATAGGTCAGCGTTGGTACGTAGCAGTTGTTCGAGTTCGTCTTTGTCAACGCCCGTCAGATGCGACAGTTGGGCTTGCTCAATTGGGTCAGCGGGTGTGGTAGCCGGGGTCAAGTAAATGTCCTGTGACATGTCAACTACAAGCACCCTAAAACCCCAATAATCATCATAGATTATCCAAGTCCGTTTCGTCTATTTTCTCAGCGAATGCTATCACTTGGTTGTGGTACAACGTAAAATCTCTGGTAGTGGTATTTATGATCCTCATTGGTAAGCGCTTATGGCGGTCTGGTTTGGTCACTACCTCAGCTATAAACAAGCCTGGTTCCTCGGAAATCAGTGGCATGTTGTCCAGTGATCGCACATAGCATGTCTGTTCCACAAGTTGAACTCTGTTTGCAGCTGCCAGACACTCCACGACCGTATTGGCCGGGATATGAATGCGTCTTTCTATTCTGAATAGTGGGGTCGCCTCCGTACTAGTCCGCTGTGGTCGAAGCGGAACCATGTTTCCTTTGATGCATAAGGCTTTTTCTTCGAAATCTAATTTTGCTCCGAACTCGGTCAAGAAATCATTGCCCAACATACATTGTTGTGTCAGGCCTTCTACGATTTGAAAGCTGAAAGGTTTTCTGAACTTACTCATTTCGACTCTGAACGTTCCTACACCGATATTTTTCAAGCGATGCCCGCTGGCTGAAATGAGTGGAATGCGGTCTTTTTGATCTCCTGAGAATCTGAGGGTTTGATCCTCTGCAATTTTGTCAAAGAACTCCTTTGAAATTAGCGAGATGTCTGCGCCAGTATCCACTAGTGTGTATGCTCTCTGATTACCAATTTTAAGCCAGCACATGGGAGTGTTGGGTTTAATGCGAATTTGTTGAACTCGGTCCTGCTTCGGTTTCCGTTTTTCGGGGTTTCGTTTCCTCCGGATATTTTTCCTTTCCTTCCTCTGTGGTTTCTGTTTCTGTTTACTTTCGGCTCCATCGTGGTGGTCGTTCACCATGGAGCTTTTCAGTTTCCCGTCTGTCTAGGGGGATTTGGGCAGGAACGACACTGCCGTCCGATGTGTCCTATTTTGGTACATTTTATGCATATCGGTCTGCCATCGGTGGTCCATTGGAATGAGGTGCCTGGCTGATTTGGCTGTTGTGGCCTCCAAACTCTGGGGCCTGCAAAGGGGCGCTGCGGAGGAGGTCCATAGCTGGGTCCGGGGGCATAAGGTCGTGGTGGGCGCGGATACTGCAGGTAGGACGGGTGGAATACTCGGGATCCAGGCTGAGGTTGGGGTTGTGATTTTGGGGATCCTGTTTTTGCGCTGCTAGCTTGGACACCGTTTCGCTCAGAGATACCACTAATTTCTCTAATTTATCCATTCGATCGTTTCCTGATTGAATCACATCGACGTCCATCGGCTCATCTTCCTGTTTCGGTATTCCTCTGGTCAAGAGAAGTGTTCGCTCCAAATTTTGTTCGTGTACTGCGAATTGTATCGCTTCCTCTAGGTTCCTGAAGGAGTGCCTGTACAACTTGGCGGCCAGTTGGTTACTTTGCACGCCCTTATTGAAAATATATATTAGGATTTCCTGTGTGGCAGGGCTGGTCATATCTGTGTATGCGTCTTTGGCTAGGGTGAGAATTCGCTCCGCAAAGTTCTGGACCAGTTCGGCGCGGTGTTGCTTTAATTTTCGCAAGGCTTCCTGAGAGCATTTTTGATCTGCAAGATCTAAATATCTTTCTTTCATAATGTGTTTGATTTCTACCCACGTCAAATTTGGTTGATGAGTTAGCATTCGTTGCAGAAATTCAGCCGCAGGTCCACCGAGGGTTTTCAGACAGATTATTCTTAGCTGTTCGTCGTCAATGCTGAAGCTGATGCGTTCCAGTTGTTTTATCCAATCACACATCTTATAATGGCTTTCCCCGGTAAATGGTTTGATATTCTGGCTCAAGCCTTGACCACGCATCTCCATCCTTATCTGATTAAAGCTATCCGATAACCTTTCGAAAGTAATTTCAGTCATAATTCTTTATTTTACTTAGCTCTCAGTATTCTAGTAAGTTTAATTTTCGCAAGTTCTGTGGAGAAACTGTCTCAATTATGCTTCCTAATTCACGTAAAATTCACACGTACGGTATTCAGAACACAGCGAGCATTCAACTATACAATCCTATGACAATTCTATCGGTGGTCAAAATTGAAACGGGTGTATTTGGAGGGATTTTCGGGATTTTCCGGGCTTACTGGATTGCTGAGGTAGCCGTGTCTCTTCCTCGTCCAGGCTGAAAGGCGTGCTGTAGTCTTATCCGGTCACGTCACGGTACCAGTTGTGGGGTAGTCTAGTTGGCTCGTGATGTAGTCTAGACACCTCGTTGTTCCGATAACTCAGTTCTGAGTAGGGCGGTACGTTTTTAGGCTTTATATTTGAGTTAGAGTTATGCCAAAAGGGTACAAGCGCCGACAGTAATTTTATCGGTTTCTGTCGGCACTACACGACGGTTACGACAGCGGCACACCCGTACGTCTCGACCGTACGGCTCGCTCTCCCCGTTCTTACCTGGCCGGCCGACCGCCGGCGTAGCGGCGACGCGCCGCGGCCGACAGCGCGCGACGTCACACGTTACGCGCAGAGGCAGACTCTGTCGGCCCAGGCGGGCGGGCGCATAACACACGTAAAACATGAACAATGTTACATCTGTACACCCACTCGGCAACGCATATGATTGTGCAGTGCGCACGGTGACAGCAGCTGCTGAGCTGCATCACGGCGTCGACAGTCGTAGGTCACACGTGCTGGCTCCCCAGGTCGACTACAGTATCCCGGAGGTCGGCAACCGGGACGCGTACATCGCCAGCATCGAAGAGTTGCCTCTGGCCAGCGGCCCCGAGGTGCTCGGACTCCACCCCAACGCCGAGATCGGATACTACACGTTCTCAGTTCGAGACATGTGGCTACACCTGGTGGAGCTTCAGCCACGCACAGGTGGGCTCGGGTGGTTACTGTGGGTTCAGGATCCACTGGCTACACACCATCCGCTAGTTATTGGCTTCACAGCAGGATCTGAACATTGATAGCAGTATGGACTACACAAGAAAATCACTGGTGGGTGATGCTGGACTAGGGAACGTTGGTACGACCCATTGAATATGCCGGGTCAGGAGACTATGAACCGAATACACCATGCATTGCTAATTGTCCTGTGGGAAGCGGGTACATTCTGGGGGCTCTGATAAGCTTACGTCATAGTGTTTCGCATATGTAGTTCAACAGCCGTACGAACATTAACTACATCAATATAGATACATTGTGTGACCTCTGCTACTTGCGAATACGCCAAGCTAACCTCGATGCAAACTCGGTTGCAAAAAAATAGCGCAAGAACTGTTGGCTGCACTCTGGTCTTGATAACCTTCTGAGTAACGTTAAATCCTGAAGGTTCTGGTTAATTTGCATACCCCACAGTGGCACTCCGTACACGTGTACTTCAATACGTATAACAAACAAGACTCACACAGGTATGGATGCTCTTCATAGTTTCGATCACATATTCCAAGTCAATCTAGATCGGACTGGTTCTTTTGGAGGAAAACGTTTTGTTGGAATCCTTCGCTCCTATGTGTGTTTTGCAAATCCTAACGTAACATGTTATGAGATCCAAATGTGGTATGTAGGTAGCTGCAGTCGTCCTCGTTTTCTATACCTGAATATCGCAAATGGCCTAAGTTAGCCTGATCAAGGTTAACAAATATCGCATGCTACTTCTCGCTCTATCACAGAGCAGCTGAGAAACTTGCGTATCTACAACTTGTGATAAATTTGCATAAACCTATGGAAAGGTTGTATGTCCAGAGCACAGGTGACTTCACGTTCAGCGAGTCTTGGCCAAATAGTGGTCAATTATTGGACACGGAAATTTTCGCGTGTTTCCGGATCTTCAGGCATGTCTGACCAATTCTCACGATATTATCGTTCGGTTAGCGTAGCATACTTTGGAGCATGGTGTTGAGTTATTGTCATATCATTCTGCAGGAAATGCTGTGATGAAACGGAAATATTAACCGTTAACTGTTCATGCAATATATGATGTATGCACCTGTCGTATCCGATTCTTCATTCATGCAGTGCAACCATGCAGTAGATACCGCCATGGTAAGTGATACCATGACTGCAGTTGGACTGGCAGTGACTGCTCCACTCGTGGCGGTACGTCCCCCGCCCGTGAACCACTCGAAATGTGCCGGATCACCCGCCATCGACCATCGATCGGGCGCCCCACACCCATCTCGCACCCATCTCGCGCATGACAATTCCTGGCAGGCAGAGCCAAGCACCGATTTTAAAGTTGCGAATCTTAAAACATGTTACGGTATCCCACCAGAAGGTATATGAATGCACAATACTCTCAATATTTCTGTTGACGATGTTGCGATATTGGAATCGACATTGCGATGCCAATGGCGTCAGAAATTTGTTGAATGCTCTACTAGATTTTCTTGAAATATTTTATGTTGACATACATGTATCATATATACTGTACTATTTTTTGGAACGGAATCCAGGCAACCTGTGCATGAGATGTTACGTTTTTTTCGTTTTGTGTTATCACGTTATCAGCATCACCATCACTATAATCGTTTTCGTCATCGTCGTCGTCGTCACGATCGTGTCAATGTCACGCTCGTCTTTATCAGCAGCGTCAGTAGCAGTATGCTCTGCTAATCACGTGATTCGGTAATGAGCTTCGGCGGGGATGAGTATTTGGAAAATGGCTTCAATTCTGGCATTGTAGTCACTGGCCTTTGGCGAAGTGATTAAATCAAAAGTGCCATGCTGATCCTGACACCAAATTCCCCACCCATGTAGCAAAACCATCTGTGTTATCGTATCCCCATCACCATGGCGGACAGAAGACCAGGGTTGTGATTGGTTGACACCTGACGATCATGTTCCACTCCCATCGCTCCTGCTGGTATAGCAACCGTGCTACCTATCACATTATCGAGTTCCCGCTGACTGTGTATAGCTGTGATTGTAGGCATTATTGGTCGCGTGTAAAGGTACACTCATTTGCGTTTGTGTGCTTTCGTTCTTACTTCTGTACTCACGTATACTTGAATATGCATACGCTTACCATGTATGCATTTGCACTTGCGCGATTTGGCCATGGTTGGAAGACTGTTTGCAACATCTGACCCCCTTACATTGGCTAACAGTATTAAGTTCCGCTCGGAAATCTCCAGTAACTCGAGGAACTGACGCGAATAAATTAGAGCTGCCCCGCATTAATACGGAAGCTGCGAGGCGCAGCTTTCTGTATCGGGCGGTCAGCACGTGGAATAATAGGGTTGATGCTCAGGGGCGTATTTGATGGCATGTTTTATCATTTTATCTTTTTCCATTGACGTTTTGCGTTATTTAGTGTTTTTCGTAATTCGAGTTTCTCTTTTATCATTGAACCATGTATTGACGCGAGTGCTGAAAAGCCATGAATATAAAGAACTCAATATACGACCATGACTATAACCGTGACTATGACTTGCGCACATTTGTCTTTCGTATGTATGCGCTTAAGTACATTTGCCGCGTGCCACATGTAACATACGGATACGCTCACGTACTCTTAAAGGCTACCTTAACGCTCACGTGCTTATGTATCTCCGTATGTATCACCTACCATGCGCACATTTTTACTTATCATGTCACCATGGCTGTCGTCCGTTATGATTCTTCAGTTGCTTTGACTTTTTCGACGTTGTACTTCTATATTCATCTATTTCAGGACGAAAATACGAACTCCGATTATGCGAAGGTATTATAGATTTCATCGGCATGAGGATGATATTTGTGGTGCAAAAGATGCGTACATGTGCATGAAGTACGTGTAGAGTGTAATCACAACTGGGTATGCATGTTTTTAAACATATAGCCGTAGTGTTGATGCTCTGGTTGCATGCATGACATGGTATGTTATTGGATGCGGTAGCACGATATATTTTACGAATTGTATTTAAAATAGCTATGCCACCTGCACCATCTTACTGACTGTGGTGTGCGCAACAAGGCATTTCATACAGTTTTGCTATGCGCATAAGTAATTTGCCAGCAGTGCCACCGGGGGTGCGTATGGTCGGTGTTGAATAGAACGAGGTGTTGCCTAAGTAAGAGATGGGAACATTTACAGACTGAGGTACCAAATTGCACGAAATTTCAATCGCATCTCCGCGCTTGTGGTATTGAATAGCACAGTCAGTGTCGCACTACTCTGAGTCAGGTGAGTGCTTGCATGGACAGTCTTGCTTCCTCATGTGAGACGTGCCGTACCGCTTCGCTATGAGATGCAGCAGTGTGCCAATTTACCGGTTGCAATGTGTTAATAGTGCTGTCATAGACTTTCAACATATGAGACACATGCCACTGGCAGGCTGAGCATCTATGTACTAACTACGAATATGTATTTTTTCAAAATCTTTCGATTTCCTCTGATGCAAACCGTACTCTTATTGGATATTGTTTCAATTTACTGGGTCGGCTGCGTAAGTCAGAGCCGTCTGAGATCGTCGCAATTGATATATTTTGCGCTTTGCTCGCAACTAGTTTGCGATATGTGGCCATTGCCGGCACCCGTGTAAAATACCTTACAGGTGTCGTGGTGCCGGATAATGCACAATGTCCAAACGCAAAGGCCGTTCCCAGCTACTTCTCTGCACATCATTGGTGCCCTTCACCGGCTGTGGTGGCACCTGCCACACGGTACACGGACCGTACACACTCCGGCAGCGCAACCATCGTCACATGTACTATAAGTGCCCGGGCAATAGCTAGGTAACACAAACTAGGTCTAAACAGCCATTTTCGACGGCTCTGCGAATTAACGATGCGTAATGCTAAGTAATCCCTGGGTTATATCATGCATGAGATATGTCATCAAACGTCATCTTCATAGACCAGCTCCCCGGCGCATCGCCACGGGAAGTTTCATGCGTATATGCAGCCAAAAATAAGACGTGATACCAATGCATTGAGGACCAGGGTTGTATTACTGATTGCACCCATAACTGTGAGAGGTCGAAAGCAGTGCAGCCTACTGGCTATTGTTGCCTATAATTTGAGGAGTTGGTAAATATAAATTAAGGCAGAGCTGCTTAACCATGGCTTAAGCAGATCACCCGGTGAATTGAAACAATTCCAATAGCAACCAAAGTTCGTTTTAAAAATAAATCGATAGATTTGGACACAAATTGTATCTTCATAATGACTACATGCTCAGGTTTTCAATGGCACATGCCATGTCTTTTGGACATTCCGAGCCCTTCCAGCGAATTGTGTGTGGAGTAATGATTGGGTTTGCGTACTGTCGTGGGTTGCACTGGATCAGCCAGCAGGGATGAGTAGCGGGTGGGCTGCGCTGCTGCCACAGGGCTCATTGGGTAACGATGGCATTATCCCGCTGCCACAGGGCCTGCTGGTTAGCGATGGTGTTGTCCCGCTGTCACAGGGCTCGGTGGGTAACGATGACATTATCCCGCTGCCACAGGGCCTGGTGGGCAGCGATGGTGTTGCTTTGCTGCCACAGGGTTCCTTGGGTAACGATGGTGTTGTTCTGCCGTCACAGGGCTCATTGGGTAATGACCGTGTTGCCCGCTGCCACAAGGCTTGCTGTATAGCGATGGTATCGTCCCGCTGTCACAGGGCTCATTGAGTAGCGATGGTATTATCCCGCTGTCACAGGGCTGGTTGGGTAGCGATGACTTTGTCCCGCTGTCGCAGGTCTCATGGGGTAACGACGGTGTTGTCCCGCTGCCACAGGCGCCAGTGAGTCTGGCATCAGTCCCGAGGAGTTTGTCGGTAAGCTGGCGTCTGACATCTTGGCGCGGATGCCGGCGGTGACGGACCTGCGCAGACTGCGCCGCCAGTACGCCGCCAGCATGACGCCCACCACAGTGGTGCTGCTGCAGGAGCTCGAGAGGTTCAACTTTCTCATTGTCAAAATGCTGCAGACCCTGTCCTCACTCAGAAAGGTGCTTGCAATGAGCCCAGTGCAAAGAGCGTGATAATATTGTCAGGATGAAAGCGAAGTGCCCCTTTAAGACTCGTCAAATGGTAGATATCAGTATAAAATATGTGTGGTAAATAGGTAGACTTGTGCATGTAAATGTGTTCCTAATAGCTTTACCAACGGCGGAGCCAATATGATGGTTATGTCAACACCATCATCGGTTTCGGCTTATCAAGAATTTGAACTCCTTGAAGTCATTCTGTTAAATTGTCTGGCACAGAGAGAAGGCTACTCAGCGGTAGCCTAGTTCCTACTCAGCGGTTGAGTTTTTATTTTTCGTAAGACAGTCTGCTGAAGACAGATTATGTTTCCCAATGCATTTCTAGCTTCATCCGTCTTGACAAAAATAAGTCATCTCCAGTCAAGATTACTCGGAAAGTAATGTTGGTTTGTGCTCTTAGCATGTAATGCTGGGGTCGGTGGTGTGGCAGTATCATCAGTGTTGTCAGAACAATGTGAACTGGCGATTACCGTGTGACACAGGCGCTGGTGGTGTGGCAGTGCCATCAGTTGTGTCAGAGCAGTGTATGCTGAGGACTGCCGTGTGACACAGGCGCTGGTGGTGTGGCAGTGCCATCAGTTGTGTCAGAACAATGTGAACTGGCGATTACCGTGTGACACAGGCGCTGGTGGTGTGGCAGTGCCATCAGTTGTGTCAGAGCAGTGTATGCTGAGGACTGCCGTGTGACACAGGCGCTGGTGGTGTGGCAGTGCCATCAGTGGTGTCAGAGCAGTGTATGCTGAGGACTGCCGTGTGACACAGGCGCTGGTGGTGTGGCAGTGCCATCAGTGGTGTCAGAGCAGTGTATGCTGAGGACTGCCTTGTGACACAGGCGCTGGCGGGAGAGATCGGTATGGACACTGAACTGGACAACGTGTTCCGCTGCCTGTACAATGGCCAGCTGCCTGATTCGTGGCGGCGGCGTGCGCCCATCACATGCAAGGGTCTCGGAAGCTGGATGGAGCACTTCCAGCGGCGTGTCCAGCAGTACAATGACTGGGTATGTCTGACGGTCGGTGCATGCGACATGTCTTCTCGCGCCCGGTATGCCCTGACCAGCAGTACAGCGACTGGGTATGTTTGACGGTCGGTGCATGCGACATGTCTTCTCGCGTACGATATTTCCGGACCAGCAGTATAGTGAATGGGTGTGTCTTCACGGTTGGTGCATGTGACCTGTTCTCCCCCATCCGGACTAGCAGTATAGTGACTGGGTATGTCTGACGGTCGGTGCATGCGACATGTCTTCTCGCGTACGATATTTCCGGACCAGCAGTATAGTGAATGGGTGTGTCTGACGGTTGGTGCATGTGACCTGTTCTCCCCCATCCGGACTAGCAGTATAGTGACTGGGTATGTCTGACGGTCGGTGCATGAGGCATGTCTTCTCGCGCCCGATATCCCCGGACCAGCAGTATAGTGACTGGGATGGGCGCTGTATAACCAATGCAGTTGATGCGCCCTAAAACCTAATAACCAACCATAGTGACTGGGTATGTCCTACGGTCGGTGCATGCGACATCTGCTTCCCTGTTCAGACCAGCAGTGTGGTGACTGGGTGTGTCTGGCAATCGGTGCATGCGACATGTTCTTCGCTATCCGGACCAGCAGTACAGCCGCAGAGGTGCACAAACCTGCCAACTCGCCTACCAGCGTAGGTGACAGATATTGACTGAAACTGTGCCGTTGTTGTGACAGATAATCATTATTCGAAGAAGGATAACTATTCACCACATAAAGAAGATATATCACTTCAGGAAAGACATTTCAACGCAAAAATATTTCATGTACAGTATATTTTTGGTTATTTCACAAACTATTCGCTTATATTTCGGTAGGTTATCACTGCAATTTCGGAACAGGACGTTTGGCAGCGCTAACTCTTTTGGGACAGATCCCGGTCCCCAATATCGGCTGCACGCAGCTCCATTAGGCTGAACCATGGCGCAGCAGGCTGTCACAGTTACGCCGTGACAGTTGATAGGGTTCGATTGCGGCGACCTGTGCTATTGGAGACATGTGCTATACCGTTTTGGGGGGCCTGTGCTATTGGAGTAGGTTAGGTAAAATCCGAAAGTTTCGAAATGTAACAGATTTATGGGTTTCATTGCTTGTAGGTGACATTCTTGACGTTTTGTGCACCTCTGTACAGCTGGGTACTGGATACTGGGTACTGAGTATGTACAAGTGTGTCAGTCTTTTAAACGCTCTTCCCTCGCGTGAAATTGTCGGAAGCTGCAATCTAACTATCATGGCCAACATGCATACACACAATTTAGTTCACTCGATGCCTTCTACTAATGCCTTTTTGCAAATGTAGCCATGAGTTGAGTCTTCTTTCAACTATCAGAAGAAGTCAGCTGGAGCGGTCGACCCATCCCGACCAGGCCGGTCAGGCTATGCACCTTTTAAAGCATATCTTGGCAACGACGTACCATTAGGTCACGGAATACGTATCGGCATGTACTTTACAACAACAAAAATTGTCGCATGTATTTAGTGTATGAGGTTCTGGCAGGACGATTGTTCCTTAACGCCATTTGCTGGGGCCATGAGGGCGAGCTTGGGCCCTCTTGCCCAGCAATTTCCTCTAGCCATGCAGTGTTTTCAGTGATAAATATTAACGCCCATGCAGCGGGTTTAAATCCTCTCCACCCCGGAAGGTTTTTCGCGACCACGGAAAAACGGCATTGTTCAACACGCCGCTGCTTGGCATGGCTGATAGGACATTGCTTGTCGACCTTATCATGCAAGACATTGAAGATATACCAGGTCACTGATCCATGACGTCATAAGATGAAGCAGGTGTTGCTTCTTGCAAAAATGGCAAATTACCAGCCGTTCATCTCACTTATTGTCCTCAATTTACCAATTAGGGGTGCATTAGGGTGATGGATAACTCAGCCAACATGTCCGCATACGTTCTTAATCTTCCGTAGGTCACCCTCGGTCAATTACCTAGCTTAATCTCAGATGCTTTTCCATGTTGTGGTCCCTCGTCGGTTAATTTGGATGCGAAAGCTGAATTTTGGTGCTAATTTTACCCCTGAGTACGATAAAATAGTACTTTCGGGCACTATTTCGAAAACCTCTAAGATGAGGCGAAACAATTAGATTGCAGTTGACACTCACATATTTGTCGAAGTGTAACAATTCGCACATTCTTAGTGCCCCATAATACTGAAGAGCACTATGGTGAACATTTGAAGGGGATATCTGCCACTACTTTTGCATGGTCAGCGATTGAACGTGGAGTTTGTCGATGTTGCGAAAAATGGGCCTTTGAAGCTCACCCAGTGGCCCGCGGAATACAAATCGGATATGGATTGCGAGGTCCCGTGACGCACACTTCGCTGGCTTTCATCGCATGTCGCTAGCTCTCCGTTGGAAAATCCTGCGGTAGGGGTGTCGCAACAACCTACTGTACTGAAGAGGGTGGCGAAATGCCGTGCACGGGTGAGGGCAAGCATCACACGTCGTGTTTTACTGGCAATTATTCCGCGATGACATGCCATTTGACAAGATTAGAGACATTATGGAGTCCGTTTGAGATGTGCTTTGTGTTATGTCGCTTAGCTGCCTTTATTTTACTTCATTTCCGGAGAGTAATATATTTCAATGGATTACAAGTTTTGCAAGGCGGATTTAAATTACCGATAACATTCCCTTCTAAATCTGAACATATGCAGCTTGCAAGGCCTCGCTCGTGACCATCCGTAAAGATGCATCCTGGTCTGTAGTGCGTTCGTGACATGACCAATATGTGAATTCTGAATGGGCTGTACCGTAAAATCGGAAAAGGATGATTGTAGTGACGTCATTGTTGGCCGAGCTAATTCGAGCGTAACAGCAACAGCACTAATAACATCATTTCGCGTTTCTCATTGCATTTTTTTTCAGCAGCAAGAGTATGAATGTCTACATCTTCTTGCCCGGATTATTGACATTCACATCAGAGAGCTCTTTAAGTGCAAAAAGTTTGAGAACATGGTTTATGTGCGGTCAGAGAGGAAAACGCCCATCGAAGATTTCCATGATATCTTCGTGTCTTGGACCTCAAACCGTAATCCGAAGTACAATTTCTGCGACATACTGAAGAATGGCAAGCTTACGAATGCGCCAGCAAAGTTGCAACATTATCTGTCTTCGAAACTTGTGCTTTGTGAGGTCGGGTACCGATGTGCCAAATTTTCCCCGTCAAATTTGCAATTTGATTGGTTCTCCAAATGTAAAAGATTCTTCTGAAATACAAGATTTTGCTGGTAGCCGAACATTTTACCAATGTTAAATCAGAGCCGTTGGCATCGTGCCTGATTATCCAGTTGCACGTGTGTCTGGTGTAGGGGCCTCAGGCGTCGTACCTGATGACCCTGCTGCCCGTGTGTCTGGTGTCGGAGCCTCAGGCGTCGTACCTGATGACCCTGCTGCCCGTGTGTCTGGTGTCGGAGCCTCAGGCGTCGTACCTGATGACCCTGCTGCCCGTGTGTCTGGTGTCGGAGCCTCAGGCGTCGTACCTGATGACCCTGCTGCCCGTATGTCTGGTGTCGGAGCCGTATTTGATGATCCTGCTGCATGTGTGTCTGGTGTCCTAGCTGTCGGTGCCGTACCTGATCAGCATTCTGCCCGTATGTCTGGTGTCGGAGCCGTATTTGATGATCCTGCTGCATGTGTGTCTGGTGTCCTAGCTGTCGGTGCCGTACCTGATCAGCATTCTGCCCGTATGTCTGGTGTCGGAGCCGTATTTGATGATCCTGCTGCATGTGTGTCTGGTGTCCTAGCTGTCGGTGCCGTACCTGATCAGCATTCTGCCCGTATGTCTGGTGTCTGAGCCGTACCTGATGATCCTGGTGTCGGAGCCGTATCTGATGACCCTGCATGTGTGTCTGTTGTCGGAGCCGTATCTGATAGCCCTGCTGCACATGTGTCTGGTGTCGGGCAGGTGAACTCCGGCGAGCCGCAGGTGATATGGCTGTCGGGTCTCGCCATCCCCGAGTCGTACCTGACCGCACTGGTGCAGGCCACCTGTCGCAACCTGGGCTGGCCTCTGGACCGGGCTACCCTCTTCACCGAGGTCACACAGCACACAAACCTGGAGGAGGTGCACGAGCGCCTCACTGGAGTGAGTTGCACTCCGTCGTTCCGGAACGCACGTTGTGCAATCTTAGTTATTCACGAGGTACCCTGGTGCGTTAAAAGACAGGTGTTGATTAGAAGTTTATTATGGCAAACGTTCTTCCGAGTAGCATGAATGAATGATGCATGAAATGCCTTTACTTCTTCCTCAAAGGATATGAGAGAAATTATTCATGAGATGCATTGGTGTGCAACCTCATGCATATCTATTCACAGCCTGTTCCCGAACGAAAATTAACCTAACATGTATTCCCGTGTCATGCTCGCAGTGCGTTGTGATCAAGTACACACATTAACATGTAAAACCATTCTCGTCTGTTGGTACATCGCCTGACCTAGGTCCCCTCACCCGCAAGACCACTTCTTCCGTCAGTGCCACCATCCCTCTCATCAGTGTAACGAAAGTCGATAACCTAGTGAATAGGAGTTCATTTCATAGCTGTAAGGATCCGGGTTCAAATCTCCAAAGATGTCGACCCACCAGTGTCACCGCATCCTCTGTCAGTGTCACTGTTCCACCCGACCTGTGTTGCCGACCCCTCTATTAATGTCACAATGCAATGTCATCAAATGCGGTGATTGAATCAATTGCACATTTATTAGAATCATTATTATTTCGTTCGATATTGTGGGGATGTGTGCAATTAAGCTATTCTTACTAAGCTGAAGTTTACGAAAATATGCCGTGGACGGATACTATGAAAGGGTGATAATAATATGTCAGCTCAATCTAAACTTCGTATGTTGTTTTTCCATTGAACAGTGCAAATGTATTATATGTCATTAAATGTGCGTTTGGCCCTTTGCGCGCAGGGCTGTTACGTGGAGGGCTTGTACCTGGAGGGTGCCGGGTGGAATGTGGAAGAAGGTCACCTGCAGCGCGCCAAACCTGGCGAGCTCATTCAAGAGCTGCCTATTCTGAAGGTGGTGCCTATCGAGGTGCACAAGCTCAAGCTGCAGGTGGGTACCGCCCAGTTCGTTAGCACGGTTGGTAGCGGAAGGGTGCTAGCACTGGACGAACATCCTCCCTGCAGGTGGGTATCGCACGGTCGGTAGCGGAAGGGTGCTGATACTGGACATATATACTTCCTGCAGTTGGGTACCACACAGTTTGGTAGCACGATCGGTAGTGGAATGGTGCCGGTACTGGGTGAACATCCTCCCTGCAGGTGGATATCGCGCGGTTAGTAGCACGGTCGGTAGCGGAAGGGTGCTGGTACTGGGCAGATTCCCTCCCACAGAGACGCACTTCCACCCTGGAGGACGAAGTGTGCGACTCAGAACACCAGCTGGTGTGATGAGACTCCATGATCGGTACCGACTCTCAGTCGGCTGTGCTGGTGTGACGAAAGGTGCCACTCAGAGCAACAGCTAGTGTGAATGGACTCCATGGTCGATACTGACGCTCAGTCGGCTGTGCGCTTGACCAGTACGAGTGTGTGTATATATGTGATATTAGTGATGGTTTCTATTTAACGGTGATCAGCTTTGGACGGTGTGGAATGGCCTCACTGACTCCTCGTCCACCTCTGCTGGCTAGGATACGTACCGTACGCCTGTGTACGTGACATCGGATCGTCGAAACGCTGCTGGCGTGGGCCTGTGTTTCGAGGCGGACCTGTTCACCAAGGAGCACCTCTCTCACTGGACGCTGCAGGGTGTCTGTCTGCTGCTGAACACAGACTGAGGCGTCGGCCACAGCCAGTTGTCAGCAATGCATCCTCTAGTCATTGTGAATATTGCAGTGTTTGCGTTTGTATAAGTTGTTTGACCAGTTGCTGGGTATTTTTGTTTCTGTGAATCTCGTGTGTTTGTGTTGACTTGTGTTATTTTCAAGGATACGTTCAAATCAATTAGGTGTGGACAGCAGCCGTAATTTATGAGAAAAAAATGTGAGCTGAGGACCGATGTGTTCGCTTAAGTCGTATTATGTGCTCAAGTTGTAATACAATATGAACGACGTTTAAGCAGTGCATGGCTCGTTGTCGGCAGTTTTCGAAGAAAATAGTTATAATTCCTTGTCTAAGTGCATACCCATCCACATGGAGCCAAGCACCGAGCGGTGGTCTTGGGTCAGTCCTCTGGCCCCGGCAACACTGAGTGGTGGGTTGAGAGTCTGGCCCCGGCAACACTGAGTGGTGGGTTGAGAGTCTGCCCCGGCAACACTGAGTGGTGGGTTGAGAGTCTGGCCCCGGCAACACTGAGTGGTGGGTTGAGAGTCTGGTACCGGCAACACTGAGCGGTGAGTTGAGAGTCTGGCCCCGGCAACACTGAGTGGTGGGTTGATAGTCTTGACCCGGCAACACTGAGTGGTGTGTTGAGAGTCTGGCTCCGGCAACACTGAGTGGTGGGTTGAGAGTCTGGCCCCGCCAACACTGAGCGGTGAGTTGAGAGTCTGGCCCCGGCAACACTGAGTGGTGGGTTGAGAGTCTGGCCCCAACAACAGAACGGTGGGTTGAGAGTCTGGCCCCGGCAGCACTGGGTGGTGGGTTGAGAGTCTGGCCCCGGCAGCACTGGGTGGTGGGTTGAGAGTCTGGCCCCGGCAGCACTGGATGGTGGGTTGAGGTTAGTTCTCCGGTCCGCCCTCTGGCTCCGGCAGCACTGGCTATTTGGCTCGGGCTCATCGTATACACAAATAAACCACGACCGTAAGTGTTAAGTAACTGGGTATGTGGCTGTGGGATGAGTAGTACGGGGGTAGGATGTCCGTCTGCTAACCGAAACGTAGGTTCGAGTCCAACCTGTCGCTGCTGCACGCCCGAAACAAATTGTCTTGAGTGATTGGCGACGCTACATCACCAAACCAGTCGACGGGTGGTAAAGTAAATAATGAAGCAACCGACAGTAGTGGCTTGCACGATGCGTGTTTTTTAGCATCGTTTGCACTTAGCCTTCAGGTGCTTGAGTGCTTTTCGAAAACATTGACAATTTTGTTTGATCGTAGTTGATCTACCTCTGCTCATGTCTATGAACTGGCAAATATCATAATCACAAATATTCTTAGGATACTGATAATATTGTATATTCTGCATGAGCTTCATCCCACATTTTGCCATATGAAGCGAGGAGCTCTATTCCATGTAATGGACGTTTTTGTCATGACTTAAAAACATGCTCTCATTACCTGATTTGTATTGAGGTGCGTGCAAAATCAGCGCGATGTCATATTAAGGTACATTGTCTCATGTGTTATGCCCAACTACACCTTCGAACAATAATGCAAGCACGACAGCATATGGAACGAAAAAAAAACATTATAAATACTTCAGGATACGTGGACAAGCAACACAGTAAAAGTACAAATCAAAACTGCATTAAATGTCAATGTCTGCTCTGATTATATATATATATAGATATATATATATGGGATATTTATATATATATAGATATATGTATATATATATATGCACAATGTACATATATATACATTTGATTCTTGATATGTACATTGTACATATCAAGAAGCGTGTATTATTTTAGTTATGTGATTTTGTAGTTCCATCACATAGGCTGGAATTCTACTGATCGACATCGGCAAGCAAAGTTCCTCAGGATGTGAGCACCGCATTTTACGTTCGCAAGTAGTGTAAAACTCTGTCTTGCAGCGTCACTTCATTATGTTGTGGTACGTCTAGTATGCATGTATGTGCTAAAGGCCAATACCATAGCGTCTTTCCAGGGCTCTTACAATCTCAAAAACGGTCATAATACGTTACGTTTTGATGACTCACGCACATGTAGCGGACGCATCGGCATGATGTATCGTTCGCTTGATGTAATCGATCTAGATAAATACAATATTTATACGGTTATCATGGGTACGTCAGGTTGTTTTACTTTGTTAGTATACCTTATTTGTAAAGGAGGCCACCTATAACACAGGTGTAAATTGAATTATGAGAAGAGCTTTCAGAATTAAGTATGAAGGTTCAAGTAACAAACTGTCCTTTTTAACACTCCACCTCATGACGGCTTCAGCTCATGGGCGAGATTCACCAATAATATCGTGTAGCATATGTACCTCTCACCACAACTCGCCTCGGTTTGTTATGTGGTATGTAGCCACCCTATCATTTATGAGCAAGAACAAACGCCGTTGGATTCAGCTGCTTATGCCAACACGGCCAGGTAACCGGGCAGTATCACGGTGGCCAGATAGCTGAACAGTGACACTGTGGCCAGGCAGCCGGGCAGTATCACGGTGGCCAGCCGTGCAGCAGGACAGTAACACGATGGCCAGACAGCTGAACAGTGACACTGTGGCCAGGCAGCCGGGCAGTATCACGGTGGCCAGCCGTGCAGCAGGACAGTAACACGATGGCCAGACAGCTGAACAGTGACACTGTGGCCAGGCAGCCGGGCAGTATCACGGTGGCCAGCCGTGCAGCAGGACAGTAGCACGATGGCCAGACAGCTGAACAGTGACACTGTGACCAGGCAGCCGGGCAGTATCACGGTGGCCAGCCGTGCAGCAGGACAGTAACACGATGGCCAGACAGCTGAACAGTGACACTGTGGCCAGGCAGCCGGGCAGTATCACGGTGACCAGGCTGGCGGCCGGACAGTAGCACGGTGGCCAGGCTGACAGCCAGACAGTAACACGGTGGCCAGGCTGACAGCCAGACAGTAACACGGTGGCCAGACTTGCACCCGGACAACACGGGGGCCAAGCGAGCAGCCGGGCGGCAACACTAACACAGTGGCCAGGCTGACAGCCAGACAGTAACACGGTGGCCAGGCTGACAGCCAGACAGTAGCACGGTGGCCAGGCTGACAGCCAGACAGTAACACGGTGGCCAGGCTGACAGCCAGACAGTAGCACAGTGGCCAGGCTGACAGCCAGACAGTAACACGGTGGCCAGACTTGCACCGGACAACACGGGGGCCAAGCGAGCAGCCGGGCGGCAACACTAACACAGTGGCCAGGCGGGCAGCGAGACAGTAGCACGGTGGCTGACACAGTGGCCAGGCGGGCAGCGAAACAGTAGCACGGTGGCTAACACAGTGGCCAGGCGGGCAGCGAGACAGTAGCACGGTGGCTGACACAGTGGCCAGGCGGGCAGCGAAACAGTAGCACGGTGGCTAACACAGTGGCCAGGCGGGCAGCGAGACAGTAGCACGGTAGCCAGGCGGGCAGCGAGACAGTAGCACGGTGGCCAGGCCAGCAAGACGGGGCCAGGCGACAGCCGGACATAACACGGTGGCCAGGCGGGCAGCGAGACAGTAGCACGGTGGCCAGGCTGACAGCCGGACAGTAACACGGTGGCCAAGCTAACAGCCGGACGGTAGCCCGATGGCCAGGTGGGCAGCATGGTTGGGGCTTTGGAGCCGGTTACAGCGACTGGTCGGCGTCTGCGTGCGGCTGCTGATCCGCACACTGCGGGTACAGCTTGTCGCGGTGTTGACTGCTCAGCAGAAGTGACGTCACATTTCGTAGCCAGGTCAGATACTGCTCAGACGTCCAGGATGCCACCAGCCTGTCACACACAGACACACATACACACACATAAGTCCTGGAGTGATCTCATGCAACCTCAAGTGTCTTCCTTACTTTGGCTTCACCATAAGGCATGCTATTCGCTAGATTCAAATTCAGTTGCCTTGTTCATTAAGTGAACACCGGAATTTCTTTTGTCAATGTCAGTGTATTTCCATTTATTTGAATTTTCCTTTATTGGGTAATGCTGGCAGATCCTGACTCGAGTTTTGGGTCATTAGATAAGATCATGCTGTGTGTTATCATGATGTATAACTTTATATACAGTCCATTTGAAAATGCATCAAGAAAGAATAAAGTATCCCAGAGATGACATCATGTCAGGCCAATTACTTGAACCTTTTCAAAAATATAGTGTTAGGTAGGATGCTGCATGTAGTTGAAACTACAAATTCAGAAATACCCATCAGTCGGGCTTTAAGAAAAATAGAAGTGGTCTCACTTTGAGTTACTCACAGCCAGACGTGGGTCAATTAACTGACATGGCATGGGATTACATTTTAACGCCAAATTAGTCAAGGAAAGGTTACACCAATTTTCATTTTGCTGCGTTCGCTGATTATCACCGAAATCCGAGGGAACCAATTATTCCCCTTCCACCACGGAGCATTTTAAATTGCATAAATTGCCAAATTCGACAAGGCTGGTATTAACGGCAGAAGAATATATAGGCGTCCATCAACCATACGATTGATTATTTGGGCTGAAGGGCGCGCCGACTACACAGTCATTTGGCGCCCATCCATCAACCATACGAACAGGTTTCCATGTTTGGAATCGGCGAATAATCAACTTGCTGCTAATACACTCGAGTGTTCTTTTTATTCGGGGAGGGGGTTGAAATTCTTATCACTTCCCATGAACCAAGTGGTTGGAGTTGCACAAGTTGCACATTAAGAATATTGCATTTTTAATCCAAGCACATGACTGCCGTTCGGATAAAATTGGTTTGTTCATCATCTGGCTCTAAGTTGGCTGATTTCGAAGTTCCTTGTCAGTCAACGATGTTGCGACGAGGTCGATATGGGCTGCTGAACCTAAACAACACCAGAAGAAAGAACTTGCAGGAGAAATCGCTGAACTTCCTGTCTCTCCTACTCAAAAGCACTCACCCAAAAATGTTCTCTTGGTTTTTCCATGCGATGTTCTCTCCAGATTTTCAGGGTCTATGATGAACGCAGTCGTCGCTGACTGCTGGCGCTCTCCAGCAGCATCAGAAGACGTAGAGCCTCCTTATTGGCCACTTCCACATTGCTGTCGCTCAAGCTCCGGCCGAATACCTGAGCGAGGCTCAATCCATCCTGCCGAACAATAGCAAATGTGTTGGCATTAGTGGCAAGGGCTACAAAGGCTGACACTGGTGACAGCAGCTCGCTACGGCCGCCTGCACTGGTGACAACAGCCCACTATGGCCGCCCACACTGCTGAGACAGCAGCTCGCCACGGCCGCCCACACTGGTGACAGTAGCTCGCCACGGCCGCCCACACTGGTGACAGTAGCTCGCCACGGCCGCCTACATTGGTGACAGTAGCTCGCCACGGCCGCCTACACTGCTGAGACAGCAGCTCGCCACGGCCGCCTACACTGGTGACAGTAGCTCGCCACGGCCGCCCACACTGGTGAGACAGCACTCGCCACGGCCGCCCACACTGGTGACAGTAGCTCGCCACGGCCGCCCACACTGCTGAGACAGCACTCGCCACGGCCGCCCACACTGGTGACAGTAGCTCGCCACGGCCGCCTACACTGGTGACAGTAGCTCGCCACGGCGCCCACACTGGTGACAGTAGCTCGCCACGGCCGCCCACACTGGTGACAGTAGCTCGCCACGGCCGCCCACACTGGTGACAGTAGCTCGCCACGGCCGCCTACATTGGTGACAGTAGCTCGCCACGGCCGCCTGCACTGGTGACAGTAGCTCGCCACGGCCGCCCACACTGGTGACAGTAGCTCGCCACGGCCGCCTACATTGGTGACAGTAGCTCGCCACGGCCGCCCACACTGGTGACAGTAGCTCGCCACGGCCGCCTACATTGGTGACAGTAGCTCGCCACGGCCGCCTACATTGGTGACAGTAGCTCGCCACGGCCGCCTACACTGGTGACAGTAGCTCGCCACGGCCGCCCACACTGGTGACAGTAGCTCGCCACGGCCGCCCACATGCTGAGACAGCAGCTCGCCAGGCCGCCCACACTGGTGACAGTAGCTCGCCACGGCCGCCCACACTGGTGACAGTAGCTCGCCACGGCCGCCCACATGGTGACAGCAGCTCGCCACGGCCGCCCACATGCTGAGACAGAGCTGCCAGGCCGCCCAATGGTGACAGTAACTCGCCAGGCCGCCTACATTGGTGACAGTAGCTCGCCACGGCCGCCTACATTGGTGACAGTAGCTCGCCACGGCCGCCCACACTGGTGACAGTAGCTCGCCACGGCCGCCCACACTGCGAGACAGCAGCTCGCCAGGCCGCCCACACTGGTGACAGTAGCTCGCCACGGCCGCCCACACTGGTGACAGTAGCTCGCCACGGCCGCCCACACTGGTGAGACAGCAGCTCGCCACGGCCGCCCACCGGTGACAGTAGCTCGCCACGGCCGCCCACACTGGTGACAGTAGCTCGCCACGGCCGCCCACACTGGTGACAGTAGCTCGCCACGGCCGCCCACACTGGTGAGACAGCAGCTCGCCACGGCCGCCCACACTGGTGACAGTAGCTCGCCACGGCCGCCCACACTGGTGACAGTAGCTCGCCACGGCCGCCCACACTGGTGAGACAGCAGCTCGCCACGGCCGCCTACACTGGTGACAGTAGCTCGCCACGGCCGCCCACACTGGTGACAGCAGCTCGCCACGGCCGCCCACACTGGTGACAGTAGCTCGCCACGGCCGCCCACATGCTGAGACAGCAGCTCGCCACGGCCGCCCACACTGGTGACAGTAGCTCGCCACGGCCGCCCACATGGTGAGACAGTAGCTCGCCACGGCCGCCCACATGGTGACAGTAGCTCGCCACGGCCGCCCACACTGGTGAGACAGCAGCTCGCCACGGCCGCCCACATGGTGACAGCAGCTCGCCACGGCCGCCCACACTGCTGAGACAGCAGCTCGCCACGGCCGCCTACACTGGTGACAGTAGCTCGCCACGGCCGCCCACACTGGTGAGACAGCAGCTCGCCACGGCCGCCCACACTGGTGACAGCAGCTCGCCACGGCCGCCCACACTGCTGAGACAGCAGCTCGCCACGGCCGCCTACACTGGTGACAGTAGCTCGCCACGGCCGCCTACACTGGTGACAGTAGCTCGCCACGGCCGCCTACACTGGTGACAGTAGCTCGCCACGGCCGCCTGCACTGGGGACAACAGCCCACTATGGCCGCCTACATTGGTGACAGTAGCTCGCCACGGCCGCCTACATTGGTGACAGTAGCTCTCCACGGCCGCCTACATTGGTGACAGTAGCTCGCCACGGCCGCCTACACTAGTGACAGTAGCCCGTTACGGTCGCCTACGCTGGTGACAGTAGCTCGCCACGGCCGCCTACACTGGGGACAACAGCCCACTATGGCCGCCTACATTGGTGACAGTAGCTCGCCACGGCCGCCTACACTAGTGACAGTAGCTCGTTACGGTCGCCTACGCTGGTGACAGTAGCTCGCCACGGCCGCCTACATTGGTGACAGTAGCTCGCCACGGCCGCCTACACTGGGGACAACAGCCCACTATGGCCGCCTACATTGGTGACAGTAGCTCGCCACAGCCGCCTACACTGATGACAGTAACTAATTGCGGTCGCCTACACTGCTGGTGACAGCAGCTCGCCACGGCCGCCTACACTGGGGACAACAGCCCACTATGGCCGCCTACATTCGTGACAGTAATTCGCTATGGCCGCCTACACTGGTGACAGTAACTCACTACGGCCACCTACAAGGCCGACACTGGTGACAGTAACTCGCTACGATCGCCTACCAGGGCTGGCACTAGTGAGGGGCGCCTTTCCTTCCAATGGTGCGCATTTACCTCTCAGAGGGGTGCCTCTGGCTGAAAACTTCGAGGGAGTACACTCGAGCCTTCCCAGAGGGGCACCTTTTCCCGGCCGCAGGGGCGCCACCTTTCCATAGGAGAGGGGGAGTACATGTCCCCAGTGCCCCCCCCCCCCTTCCCAATCCTTGTATTCTCCCTGCTGTAAGCCTGTCATTGAGTTATGAATATCTCTAGCCTAACAAATGGCTCCATTTATGGAGTCAGCGTGCAGTATAAGAAGGCTGTTTGGATTCATTACACAGGCTTAGGCCACATCGGTTGCAATGGCCGTATGTAACGGTTAATACACGCGTGACAGGGAACCAATAATTGGAGTCACCGTAACCAACTGGTAAGCATCAAATCCCCATATGGATATGACAGCACCACATGAGCGCTGTTCCGTAGCGCGAGTTCTTACGCTGGCCGCCGCGTTGATTACCACGATCGCTACGTAGCTGACGACCAGTGCGGCGCTGAAGAGGTGCACTATCACCGTGAGTGTCCGGTCGAAGGTGACTCCAGGGAAGTGATAGTAGCCACCTCCACGTCTCCGCGTGCTGAACGCGCCCGGGATTACACTGGAAATCATGACACGGCCGTCAAACATAATTATACACTGATGGCAGCTGAAATAACTGACACACAAGATTACAAGACAGTTATTTCGGGGTTGTCTAGCTCCGCACAGCGCATAATGTCGCACAGCTCACGATTAAATTAAGCGACAAGCATAGTACGTAGACATTGAATACACTAATGAGATTCGGCAGATGGTATCGTTTACCTAGATTATGAACAGCCACAGTGATGAATAAAGGTGTGTCGGGAAGCCCTCCAACTCAAGTTTGCAGATTGAAATTGTCCTAGGTTACTCTGGTGTCAACCTACCAAATATAATCTGAATCTCACTTCACCTGTTTCATCTGGAATGATATTAGCTATCATCAGGTTCCTGGCACTATAGTAAGTTAGTGAGTTTCGTAAGTTTGGAGTTCATATCCTCAAAAACTCAGCGATACCATCGCAAAAGGACGCTTTCAACCCACTTTGAACCTCCAATCTTGTATCTTTAGTTCGATATCTGAAAATGTTGCCCTTCGAACCTCCAAATGTCTTCCCTGTCTGCAATACAATGCAATTGAGTAACTTTAGTATCGGGGATTGGTGCAAGCTTATTCGTTTCCTGTCGATCGAAGAAGGACGGCGTCGACTTCCTTCAGTTCACGTGTAAAATCGATATAACATTAACACGCGCACCGGAGGGGGAGCGGAATCCGCCCACCCCTCCTGTTTTCGACGATATTTCAAGTGGGCAGGGATATTGTAATTAAATATTGTGACTGTGTTGTAAATTGATAAGCGCATCCTATGCGACTTTTTAATCCGTCAGCAAATATACGAACTACGAGGGTCCAATTTCGACCGAACGGCCGCCGGTTGTCCGCCGGCCGCCAAGCGTTCACGGTCAAAAAGGTTTTTGTCGGCGATCTTGACCTCATTTTATCCTGAAGACATTGGTCTAGGGTCATCAAATTCATACTGCAGAGCACTACAACCGTAAGCTCCGCCCTAAATTTTGTGCTTGCAGCTTCAATAGTTTCCGAGATTGTATGAGGGACCGAATCCGCCCCCACCTCTCCCCCTCCCCTTGTGCATGCTATGTGAGAGGCCCTCCGGTGCGCGTGTTAAGCTGATTGAAGAAGTGTTGTTTTCTTTCTCACCAACCTCGATGAATCTGCGTGTTACTCCATGACTATTTACAACCCCAGCCGTGTGAATTACGATTAGTTTCCACGGCTTCAGTTCGGCCAGCGTCCCTCTCTACACGGAAATCCGTGCCCAGTGGCTCCTGACCGACACCCCGTGCGAGTGGCGCTGGGGCGTTCTTGGCCGTCGTTACTTGTGTCCGTGATTGTCGTCTCCATCCCTCCGAACCGTGCCATCGCCCAGACGCACAGACCGACGCACCGCAGACGGCGACCTATCCGGATCAGTGGGGTATTCCCACCATTACCGAGGACTGTCCACCCGGCTCACTCTCACCACCACGCTGGCTCCGAGCAGTCGCGGATCATTCCCACCATCCTCCCATTACCAAGTACTCTCCCCCCTCCCCCCCCCCCCCCCCCCCCTCGCCCTTATCGGTTTGGGGTGGGTGTTTTTTTTTCTTTCCTTAAGGAGTTTTTCCCCCCCCTCCCCCTCACCACCACCCTGGCTCCGGAAAGTGGGGGTTATGGGGGGTTTCCCCCCCTTTCCAAGGAGTGTTCCCCCCCCCCCCTCTCACCACCACGCTGGCTCCGAGCAGTCGCGCCGGCGCAGGACGGCCGGGCGGCGGCGGCGGTCAACCGAATTACGCCCAATTAAACCGCCGTCACCGATCCTCACTTGTCGGCCTCCATTGTCACGTTCGGTGGGCGGAAATCTGGGCCTGTCCGCAGCTGCCGACCTGCTGCGCCAGACGCTCTTAACCGGCCGACTGTCTGGACGGTCAGGCTGGGCGGTGTATGGAGGCCAGGCCAGCCAAGCACCGGACAGCTGCCGTCAAGCACGCGCCCGCAACTCCCAAAAGAAAACTATGTACTCACAGGCGCCAATTCAGTGACCAGTGGAGTAGGTGTGCTGGAGCGCTCCCCGCTTCTTGGAGAGAATTAGTCGGTGCCAAGTAGACGGCTAGCTAGCTCAATGGCCAAAACTGCATGCTTAGCCCTGATCCGCCTCTGTTTTATCTCAACTCTTGGATCCATGTCACGTATGGGATTGAGTTGAGGTCCATTTCAGTGACTGGACACTTGTTGGTGATTTATTGTGAGCCTTGTTGGTGATTTGTTGTATTTTCCACGAAGTACTCTCGTCCAAAGCTAGCATACCGAATACCATCAAGCAAAGGAATGCGATAACCATATTTCACAAGAATGTCTATGGCCGGTTACCTGCCACAATCAGGGGTCAGAATATTTGCTGAAGACGTCAAATTGACGAAGGAAGGGTAAGGTAAGTTTCAACCTGCTCCATCGTTTTTCTCGCCCGGTATCATAGAAAAGCCAATGGGACGAACGATCTCCCTGCCACGATGCGGGTTAAAGGAGTCAAGTACTGACGCCCGACCTGTCGCACTGACCTGTTCGGTAAGAAAACAAGAAAAAGCAACCATGGCAATTGCCACATGCCATACCACTTCATGCGCCCCACGTGCCTGCTCTATATCAGCGCGATGAGTCCGTCTTTTGCTCAATACGCTCATGCTCTCAATACACTCCCAGTGGCGTCTTATACTGGCTTTAAGATTGTGTGGTGCTATAGCTGTATGCAGCGTTAGAGGTTCCGAGCTGAATGCTCCTGAAGACTGTCACGCTGCATGTAATTCTAACACTTAAAATGTGTCCTAGAAGACTGCAATTGGTGTTAAATCATGTAATGAGTATTAACATAGACAAGTTGTTTTGATGTGTAGGTATAGCAGCAATTCTCAACCACATCCACTCATCCTGCACGGATCCACATGCCATCCGAGTTATCTTCCTCTCTACATTTCTCTCTACACCGTACAGGTACCATGAAACATGTGGTGAACTGATGATGCTGACGATTTTGGAAACGGATTGTACTCATGTAAAGGTAGTAAGTGTCACCACGCCAAAGCCACGTGCTTTCTTCTTTCCTTGATAATTTGGAGAAGAAAATCCAGTATTTTTTTTCAAGAAAAGCCTAAAATTTTCCAATTTATCCCAAGATTGTCAGATGAAGTGTTGGAGTGTAAGTCACCAAACAAGGTGACATGCACTCCTTTGTTTTATGAAAATGATTAGAATGGCTCAACTGTTCGAAGGAACATGGCATGATATAAGTGGATGGGAACTTGGGAAATCGCACTGAGCACAAAAACATACATGTCTTGATCGTATATAATGCGCATTACTTGACTTAACCAGATACCGAGTACGCAAAATAAGAACGCAATTACGGTATCAGGGGGCCAGCACGAACATAAAGATTATGTTCTTTACTTCGCACTTCTCAGCATGCATCTTCTCGTGCATGAGACAGTCTGAGCTTGTTGGTTGAACTCCGACTACACCATCCACTCGCTAAATTCAACGGCGGCGCCACCATGCGGTATGTGGCGGACGCGTCCTACACAATCATTTTCCTGTGTGGATCGTCCGCCGCCGAGGAAGATGGCCCGTCTCCGACTTCAGACAGACTCTACTTACTTACCCTACGTAACTAGAAGACGAACGAACTGTTGGCACATGCCGAGTGAGGATTGCTAGTTTCAAGTCTGGGCAGATGCATCGTGTGGGCAGTGATGTGTTACGTATTTACGAATCGTGATACACAACATGAGCTAGGTGTTTTGCGACACATCAATTCATTTTAATAATTATGGCTGGCGATAAAACTGGATGGAAGTATTGTTTAATACAACGAAGAATGGCTCTTAGATGCTCCTGGGTTTTAGACATTGCGTGTAAAGAAAGCATACGACCTTCAATATACCAGGAGGTGCTGAGTTGACATCAAAAGTAACGTTAAGGATTATACTTTATTACTCAACGTTTCGGCCAGGGGCCATCGTCCGGAGTGATATAAACATGTCAAGTTTAGCAATTGAAAAAAAAAGCACGCGAGAAAAAAAGCGTGCGAAAGACACGTGGAATGCAGAAAAGCCTCCTCAGTGGTGCAGACACTTAAAGAAACTCCAAACCAGAAACAAACTATGTCAAGATAGAATCCTCTGAGGAAGCCCGAGCCGATGGTCCACATGCATATCGATACATACACTCACGCACATATATAGACATAGATCCAATATAACGCGTAATACATAAAATATAATTTATGTTTATGTAATTTAAGTGATATACCAAGACGTCGTTTGCGTGTTTAGTTGCGGCCGTAGATTACGTATGTGTAGAGATTCGAGGACCTTTAGATCAGCGTTGTCCCTGGCTGTTGCTAGAATTTCTACTTTAAAGTTTGTGTTTGTGTCGCTGTGTTCCATGTTAGAATATTTGTCGATCATGTGTTCGCCTAAAGGTGTGTATGCTCTTCGAAGTCTGGCATCTCCCAAGTGCTCATTGTACCTATCCCTGATACTACGTTTGGTTTCACCGACATAAAATATTCCAAGACAGCGGTTGCACGTTATTTTATAAACTACGTTTTTCCGCGTGCATCTACCTTTGAGCCGTTGATACAGGTGTGGCACGTTCTTCTACCAGCAGGGCATGGCGGAATTTCCAGGGCTGAGCGGACCAGGTAAGATTTCAGCGTAGGTCCGCTAGTCCAGGCTACCCTAACATGGTTTAGATGAGACGAACGGATGGCTGCGTTTACCTGTCGACATAGTTGGTCATCGACAAATGGAAGTCTCATGTAAACATAGTTGGGATTACTACCCGCTCGATGCCGACGTTGCCCACTTATCCTACTCCTGTTGTGAGGGTGAACAGCACGAGCGGCGGAGTGTACCCGATGTGCTGGGTATCCGTTTTCCAGGAAAAGAGTTTGTCATCTTCGCAAGGCTCCGCTCGCATGAAATAGTATCGGAGGAGACTCGTGCTGCTCTCCTCATTTGGGATGTTAAAACGGCCTTTTTAGTAGCCATCGGGTGGGCCGAATCATAGTGCAAGATGATGGGGGCTGCCATAGGTTTAAAGTACAGTTCGGTGGTGTAGCTCCCATCAGCCTGAACTACAAACAACGTATCAAGGAAAGGAATCGAACTGCTATGACCAGTGTGTTCTAAGGTGAACTTGATGCTGGAGTGTTGTTGGTTAATTTCTGCAAAGAAGTCGAGCAGAGAGGCCAAGTCATGTGTCCAAACACCAAAAATATCGTCTATATACCTCATGTAGAGAGCTGGTTTCAAATCATACGAAGCTAAGAAGATCGACTCAAGGCGGTGCATAAAAGCAATCGCTAAAGGAGGTGCACATCGGTTACCCATAGCCACTCCTTTTGTTTGCTTGTACATGGAGTTACCGAAACGTATGAGGTTATTGCTGAAAATATGTGTTAGTAATTTCACACAGTCCTGTACCCCAATCCCGAAAAGACAAATGTCATCCAGATTGTACTCGATTAGACGAATCACAGCATCTATTCCCTCCTTTATCGGAATGCTGCCATATAGATTTTTCACGTCCATGGTGAAAACAATACTGCCTTCCGGAAGTTTGGTAGGGAACGTTTCTTTCACCCTCTGTAGGTACGACTCCGTGTTTGTCAGATGGGCGGGAACCAACGCTAGTATCTGGACCAGAATCTTGCTCAAGAACCAAGATAACTTGTCTAGGGGGTCACCACTCGCCGACACTATAGGGCGCAGTGGAACCTCTAGTTTGTGGTTTTTGGGGGAGCCCGTATAATTCCGCTGTGCGGCTGGAATGAGGAAGGAGAGATAACACTATGTCTTTATGTAACTTCCCTGATAAAGTTTCCTTGATAATAGTACATGTTTCAATTTCGAGACGTTTGGTAGAGTTTGGTTGGGAAGAAATGCTCTGATAATCGTCCGTTATTTTACTGGCCTTTTCAATGTAATCCGTTTTGTTTAGCACGACGAATCCTTTGCATTTATCTGACGGCTTTACTATTACATTATCGTTGTTTTTCATTTCCCGAAGTACTTCCCTCTGATTCGCATAATTGTCCGACCTTTTGTTCGATGCTTTGTTGTGATATTTATATGCTTTTAGAACTTTTGTTTTTAAATCTTTCAACTCAGATACTAATTGAGTTGTGGCTCTCGGTGGTTGGTATGCAGGAGTGTCGGGAAACATGGGGCGAAGCTTTGAATGACCTGTGCTAGAGGTGCTTTGTGATAAGCCTGCCCGCGGTACCTGAGGTACGGTTTGCTGTTTTGTCTCCCTCAGATTCTTCCACCGCAAACCATAGATCGCCCTTTCTACGCCTGATTCTGCCTTTTCCAAGCAGCTACGATCTACTTTTTGAGCTAACGCAAAATTGGGGCCTTTGTCAAGCAATCCCAATATATCTGAGTCTAGAGGCAACTTACTTAGATTAGACGTGCGATTTGTACGATATTGTTCAGTGCCATCGCCGTTGGTGTCCGTACCGTGGGTGCCAGAAGTAATGCAACTACCCGAGCTTTCTCCACTGGTAGCCGCGTGGTGAAGTAAATTATTTTTATCCGGGAGTGGCGTAGGTGGTTGGTACGATGAATGTGTACCTAGGTGAAGTTCGTCCTCTTGTGGTGCGCTGCGGACGGCTGCTGGCCTCACGCCGCAGTTTCTGACTCCAGAAACGTTGAGGTAATAAAGGCTGAAACGTTGAGTAATAAAGTATAACCCTTAACGTTACTTTTGATGTCAACTCAGCACCTCCTGGTATATTGAAGGTCGTATGCTTTCTTTACACGCAATGGATGGAAGTATGCCAGTTCAGAAATGTTATCAATGAGCCATATATAGTTGTGTTCTCCATTCACAAATGCAGCGTAGCTTGACCACTACAGGTGAACATGATTTTGAACTCAGAATATCAAACATGGTAGCTTTCCATTATTTCGGTCCAGCTATATTGTTTACAAAATAAAGCATACACAAGCATGATCGTCAACATTGTTCCACAGAGTCCGTAATTATTTGCACAACTTAATGGTACGATCAGATGTATTAGCTGTTCATGTCCGACTGTCAGAGACAGTTCATCAATTATTTTTGGATTCGGGGTAACTGCCATTGGAAATCGCCGTGGAAATGCTAGCGGAGGTACCAGCCCAGTAATGATAGCAAAGCACAAGCATATATGTCCAAGAGGATACAGATACATGTACACTATACAGAAGAAACGCAAGCAAGACAATAATGACTGTTGATCATCTCTGGACATGCTTGCAATGTGCACTACTGCTCTAATGGTTCTTCTTTTCCTCTTCAAGACCATTGGGATGGCTCAAATCCTTATTGAGGTGACTGAAAAGAA
This sequence comes from Ashinkailepas kermadecensis, assembly GCA_034440615.1. NCBI lineage: Eukaryota > Metazoa > Arthropoda > Thecostraca > Neolepadidae > Ashinkailepas > Ashinkailepas kermadecensis. The sequence continues at coordinate 51,735 of JAOTOM010002617.1, read as the reverse complement.
AATTAGAGTGGTATGAGCCAACCAAAAGCATTCAAAATGACACCTTTGCTCTAAATCGAACCAAATATCAGATCGGTGCGCAAGATTACTCTGCTTGGCTATTTTTACCTCGCAATAGTTCGCAATTTAGTCTTGAGACGTCTATCATACATGCACACTTGGGACATTTCAGGTCATCGTTCAATGCTACATATTTGTCGGGTCTTCAAGCAGATTAATTAGCAACGCATGCACATCAATTTTTTTCCAGTTTAAACCGTCGTTTGATCTGGTGACCTAGTCTGAGGTCTTTTTTGAAGTTAGTTGTCCATGCAGTCATTTTTCACTTTAACTGTATCTTGTACGGCTTGTTCATGACAAATAATTAAATGGACATCTAAAAACAGCATTGCGACAAGGTGGCGACATGACCTTAATCTGCCCTAGTTCCGGATATAAATTAACTCGACCTCCATTACTTGATATAATGTACGCTCAATTGTCAGCAGGTACCTATGCCAAATTTCAAAGATATATCTTAAACGATTTAGGAGCTAGCTCAGATAAATATCGGAAGGGAATTGACGCTCGCACTGCGATTGTTAATCTGATGGTTCATAATGAAATGCTTAGGCCCGGTCTATTTCCCACACACCACAGGATGTGGGACTTTTTGTTATTTAAAGATTTGATGTTATTTTCAGCGGATGCTTTTCTCAACCCTGCAGTATTAGCTGCGAGGAATTTGAGCAGCGCTCTCAACGTTCTTCTCCAATTGCTCTCGGATGAAATGCAATATGATACAATCGGACTGGTGATTGAGTCGGCTTCAAGCAATTTCAATTATAAGTTTACAGACTTCGTGACTTTACTGAGTGAGAAACATTGTTGCATTGGGTGCAAAATATCGCAATGCAAACTAACTATACCATCTGTCGCTCATGATGCACCCAATAAGGCGTCATACTAGTCTACGACTACCAATTACAGCGAGAGCGAGGGCGAGGGCGAGGGCGAGGGCGAGGACGAGGGCGAGGGCGAGGGCGAGGGCGAGGGCGAGGGCGAGGGCGAGGGCGAGGGCGAGGGCGAGGGCGAGGGCGAGGGCGAGGGCGAGGGCGAGGGCGAGGGCGAGGGCGAGGGCGAGGGCGAGGGCGAGGGCGAGGGCGAGGGCGAGGGCGAGGGCGAGGGCGAGGGCGAGGGCGAGGGCGAGGGCGAGGGCGAGGGCGAGGGCGAGGGCGAGGGCGAGGGCGAGGGCGAGGGCGAGGGCGAGGGCGAGGGGCGGGGGCGAGGGCGAGGGCGAGGGCGAGGGCGAGGGCGAGGGCGAGGGCGAGGGCGAGGGCGAGGGCGAGGGCGAGGGCGAGGGCGAGGGCGAGGGCGAGGGCGAGGGCGAGGGCGAGGGCGAGGGCGAGGGCGAGAGAGAGAGAGAGAGAGAAGAGAGAGAGAGAGAGAGAGAGAGAGAGAGAGAGAGAGAGAGAGAGAGAGAGAGAGAGAGAGAGAGAGAGAGAGAGAGAGAGAGAGAGAGAGAGAGAGAGAGAGAGAGAGAGAGAGAGAGAGAGAGAGAGAGAGAGAGAGAGAGAGAGAGAGAGAGAGAGAGAGAGAGATATAAAGGGGGAGGGAGGAAGAGTGAGACCGAGGGACCGAGGGCGTAACCAGCAAACGTGGAAGGTCTACCCCATGTCTGCATGCTTGAGGGGCACCACACCAAGGAAGTTGACACGAACCCTTCTTGACAATTCACAAGGAATCTTCAGGAATGAAATGCAACAGAACACGCATTGATTATGAAATTGCAATAGAAGTTTCGACGAATCTCACGAGTCCCAGCCTACGCTAACTTAACCACCAGGCAGGAAGCTTACTTTAGCACCTCTTGTAACGTGAGCACGGATTTTAATTTCGTTGACCTATGTAGCCTAACCTAACCCAGACTAACTCAGCCTGACCTGACCTTACCCGACCTGATTTTACATAATCTAGCCTAGCCTAATCTAATTCAGTCTACCCCAACACAACCAGCCTTCCTCACCATAATCCAAGCTGACGAAAACTAGTCTAACCTAATATGACCCTAAAGAGAAGATGCGGTCAATTGATTCGTAACTGTATGCTAATTTTCTATTCTGTTGTCTAAAACTAGAAATATTGTTCGTGTACTTCCACCTCTCCAGGAAAGCACTGATTGATAATGACATTCTACACATTTTGCTGGCGCAACTATCAATTGATCCGCACGCTCCATGTCGTGTTGGTCAGCAATTATGTTAGAAAACTATGATTCGCTTGCGTTAGCCAAAGAGCAGCCTGCGAATCATAAAAAGAGACCGGCCTCAGCTTTCTGAACATGAGCCGTGAGCGACCCGGCTCACCAGGCCATAAGGCTATTGTGAGCATTGTAGCTTTGTAGCCAGGTGGCTTGGAACCGTAAGACTTTCACTAAAATCTAGCCTGATGTCATATACATGGCTTTGTGTCGTCGACTGGATCGTAAGGGGAAGATTTTTATCAGTGAAAGTTGTTCCGCACCTTTGCAAACACGTCTGACACGTTTTGGTGAAGAAAAAAACAGCAAAGAGTGGAGAGTAAAAATTGGCCAGATATCAGGGGCGGATACAAGGGAGAACTAGGGGCATGATACCTCTCCCCACCATGGAAGGTGGCGCCCCTCTGGGAAGGCTCGACTGCACCCCCACCCCCTCATGGATTTTTTCAGCCAAAGGCGCTCCTCGGAATATTGCCCCTCCCCCATGACAATTCCTGGACCCGTCATTGTCATATATATATATATATATATATATATATATATATATATATATATATATATATATGTGTGTGTGTGTGTGTGTGTGTGTGTGTGTGTGTGTGTGTGTGTGTGTGTGTGTGTGTATGCATGTATTTCTACTGAACCTAGAGTCACATCAGAATGACACCGGCATGTTTGATTAAGTGCCATCTAATTAAATATACCGGTGTCATGCGCATGTGACTCTAGGTGGCAAATTGTTTACACCTTGTCAGGGGCACACACCAGAGGAGGGGGACAGTGGGAAAGGTGCCCCATGGAAAGATGGCGCCCTTTTGGCCGGGAAAGGCGCCATTTTAGTATGCTCCAGTGCATCTCCTCCGCTCAGCGAACTTTGTTCTGAAAATACCCTTGCGAGGAGACGTGTCCTCTCCAATCTCTGGGTGAGCCCCTACACAAGCCTAGGTGTTTGTAAGCGTATCCGAACCCATACAGACTTCTGTCGTTTTTCAGGTTTGTAGTATGAACAGATAAACCATGCCAGGCATTTGCGCTAAACCACCATGCATGGACTTAGGGAGATGCACAGGAAATATTGGAATGACAAACAATGAAATTCGAAATCGATGGTGACGGTATGTGTGACGAAGCAGGGCTTGAACGTTGCAACCAAATGTTATACAGACTTCAACACCGTGACTGTCGGGTCGGGGTGGATCAGGACGGATTGCTTATTTCAGTGAACTTATTTCACGTAGACACTAGCGAGGAAGCGCTCGGGCCATCTTTCCCTTCCATCTTTCTTTCTTTTCTTTTATCCATCTTTCCTTTCCTTTCCCTCAAGCCATCTTTCCAAATTACAGTGATATCGGTACCAGGTAGGTGCAAACAGACAACACATATATTTGGAAGCATTGTTATGCTTCACTGTGCTTCACAGTCACACAATTGATGGCTGTTTTTCACAACAATTTTACCCACCATAAGACAACAATTAACTGCAAGCCTTGCAGTTCGAACTCACCTTGCAATAATAGCCTCCGGGAAGCTGAGAGCCGCATGGGCGCCTTCGTCCTCCTGTCTCTCGGGCATGCGGTGCCGGTGGCGTCGTGCCGGCCGCCGACTGTAGTCGGAACTATCGTCATCACCATAGCTGTGACTGTAATCGTGAACGTCATTGTAGTAGTCGTCTTCCTGTCTCTCTGGTGGATGGTGCCGGCGGCGCGGTACCGGCTGCCGCTTGTTCTGACTGTAATCGTGGACGTCATTGTAGTAGTCGTCTTCCTGTCTCTCTGGTGGATGGTGCCGGCGGCGCGGTACCGGCTGCCGCTTGTTCTGACTGTAATCGGAACCATAGTCATTACTATATATGTGACTGTAATCGTGGACGTCATTGTAGTAGTCGTTGTGGCGGCGATTATTATAGTCACCCCGACGGTATTTTGTAGGCGAGTCTAGACGATTCCTATTGTAGGTATTTCGGTACCCATCGTTAGAGTCGCTGCTTGAGCGATCATCGCGGTAGCGATCTCCACCGGAGCTGCTCGGTTGATCATAGTTGTGGAACCAGCCACTGTTTGAAAGATTATCCGAGAAGTCGTTTCTTCCGGCATGGCTAGGCGAGTCGTTTTCAGTGTTGTAGTATTTGTCGTAAGTCTTGTCGTAAGCCAGGAAAGACTTGTCGATGGGGATGTACCGGTAGACGATCTGTCTGTGAGCGGCTGGCTGCGGCAGCTCCTCCGGGGCGGTGGTGGTCGGCGACGTCTCGACTTGCGCAGCGGTGGTCATCACCACCGCCAGCAGCGGCAGCGGCAGCGGCAGCAGCAGCGTGCCGGCCGTCATGGTAGCCGGGGTGAGCGCGTGCCGTCGGGTCGGCCGGCCGGTACCAACTGGTGGCCACGCGCGGCCGCCGTCTGGGAGCCGGGCCGGCCACGCCCGCCGGGCACCGCCGCTCTGTCCTGCGTCGCTGGCCAATTGGCAGACGTGTCGACGCCGGTCCCCCGCCCCGCCTGGACACCGTCCGGTCGTGTTCGCATAGATAACACGGCGCTGTCACCGGCGGTCAGGTGACAGGTACACCTGCCGAGACGTGATATTGGTACCATGTCGGGAGGTGTGCGGACCGCCGGGGTCGTGACACGACACGGTCAGGTGACAGGCACACCTGCCGAGACGTGATATTGGTACCATGTCGGGAGGTGTGCGGACCGCCGGGGTCGTGACACGACACGGTCAGGTGACAGGCACACCTGCCGAGACCTGGCATCAGCGCCGTGTCGGGAGGTGTGCGGACCGCCGGGGTCGTGACACGACACGGTCAGGTGACTGGTACACCTGCCGAGACCTGGCATCAGCGCCGTGTCGGGAGGTGTGCGGACCGCCGGGGTCGTGACACGACACGGTCAGGTGACAGGTACACCTGCCGAGACCTGGCATCAGTGCCGTGTCGGGAGGTGTGCGGACCGCCGGGGTCGTGACACGACACGGTCAGGTGACTGGTACACCTGCCGAGACCTGGCATCAGCGCCGTGTCGGGAGGTGTGCGGACCGCCGGGGTCGTGACACGACACGGTCAGGTGACAGGCACACCTGCCGAGACGTGGCATCAGTGCCGTGTCGGGAGGTGTGCGGACCGCCGGGGTCGTGACACGACACGGTCAGGTGACAGGCACACCTGCCGAGACCTGGCATCAGCGCCGTGTCGGGAGGTGTACGGACCGCCGGGGTCGTGACACGACATGGTCAGGTGACTGGCACACCTGCCGAGACCTGGCATCAGCGCCGTGTCGGGAGGTGTACGGACCGCCGAGGACGTGACACGACACGGTCAGGTGACAGGCACACCTGCCGAGACCTGGCATCAGCGCCGTGTCGGGAGGTGTGCGGACCGCCGAGGTCGTGACACGACACGGTCAGGTGACAGGCACACCTGCCGAGACCTGGCATCAGCGCCGTGTCGGGAGGTGTACGGACCGCCGGGGTCGTGACACGACACGGTCAGGTGACCACACCTGCCGAGACCTGGCATCAGCGCCGTGTCGGGAGGTGTACGGACCGCCGAGGTCGGTGGCGACCAATACTGGACTCATGAAGGCAACACTGCCAATAACCACGCCACTGATAAGAGACAGGTGTAATCCGAAAGGCCATTAGGCACGCATGCATTTTGCATGGATGAAAGTGGAATGAGCTTCCCCCAAAATATGACAAGAGCCACCGCATTAGATGACACCAAGTGCTTCCCCACCACTGCTTCCAGATCTAAACACGTGCTTGGTGGGAACGAAAAACAACCATTTTCTGTGCAAACTGAAAGATCACTTCTAGCTAAGGCACGGCAGGGCCAATAACTCGTGAGGGGCATTTCATTTTGTACAAAAGGCACACCGAAAATTAAGGACCGTGTTCGTTTTGTTCACAAGAATGGTAGCGTCCGAGACCTGCCGAGCAGACACACTTCAACGATGCTAATTATTATGCGTAGCATTTGATCGCATGCCGATAAAGACATGCAACAGTCACGTGTCATATGGGACCAAAGAGCCTGTTATTCCGGGGTCCGCGACCTTGAGGTAAGTAAATTTAAGACTTACGATCGAGCAAACAACCATTATTGTATTTAGATATTCTGCAATGAATCAAGAGCCTGTTTCTAGCACTGAATGCAAACTCGGTGCGCGTTTACAACCCTGTTTACCGTAGATCAATTGCATCCCAGTAGAAACCAAGCCTGTTATAAGATCAATTTCCATTGTTAACCTTGCTTGCAAATTCCACAGGTTCTCCGCTGTGGGCTATTGTCTCCAATTTGAGAAAATGCGACGCTTTTTAGCAATATGCCTAATCCGTTTTCGAACTTCGGCAGTGTATTCACGTTTGTGATGCGTGAACCATATTCGGCATTGTAACAGACATTTATATGTTAGTGCTACGAATTTCGGCAGACGAATATTCCTGTTCATTGCACTTCTCCCGAAATTCCATGCAGCAGTGCGGGGGCCTGGCCGAATATGTTCCACGAATCCCAAATTTGAAAGTACTCTTGTGATTTTCGACCTCAGACATGCTTTGCTGAGAAGGAGAAGTCCCTCTGAAATTGAATGAGTTGCTTGTGATTGGGTGCAGGTGCATAATGGCTTGAAGACATGCATTGTAGGACCCACCCAATCGACGTCACGGGCCAGATGGCCTCGTGACTAGATCTACAATTTTGGGGAAATTTCTACTCTTTCTGGATTTCCACGCTCTGAAAACTTTACGGAAGCATGCCGCTCATGACCCCACGTTGGACCTGAAGATGGGCCAGGTCGAGTGAGCGGATCAGGTCAGTCTGGTCAGCTCAGTCTGTCGGGTCAGTCTGACCGGGTCGGCCGGGTCGGCCTGGCCAGACAAGCCTGGTCTTCAGTATGGCCGTGGGTCAGCCTGGTCTTCAGTCTGACCGGATCAGTCTGGTTTTCAGTCTGGTCTACAGCCTGGTCTACAGCCTGGTCTACAGCCTGGTCTGCAGCCTGGTCTACAGCCTGGTCTACAGCCTGGTCTACAGCCTGGTCTACAGCCTGGTCTGCAGCCTGGTCTACAGCCTGGTCTACAGCCTGGTCTTCAGCCCGGCCGGGCACCGCCGTCGGGTGGATTGCGAGCCGGCGTCTGATGACATATGGAGAGCGTCCGACGACGCCAGCTGCCAGTCCAGGGCAGCCGGTATGGCATGCTGCTCTGACCGTCTACAACACAAGCTCAATTGTAGCGGCGACAGCCAGACGATAACCATCAGGGCAGTGCCGCTTTGCCTATTTGCATCCTGTCGAAAGGAATCATTTGGTGAGACATGAATGGCGATCGCCAAAATTTAGAAGCGGTGCCAGTTTAATGGAAAACGGGCAAGTTTAATCACGAAACTTCTTCTTTCAACACAAAATGTGAGCATTTCCAAAGAAACATTGCGGTAGGTTTCTTTTATTAGGCAGGATAGATTATAGGTAGGAAATGCTATAAAATCAAAATTACAATAGCAGTTCTCATTCTGAGTGATATAATTGCGATTTGAAGAGCTGCAGCGAAAAACTATGCGAGTTTCAAAAGCGTGACAGTCGGGTCGGGCTAGGTCGCTCAGATGAATATTCGCCGCATGCACACGGGAATGGACTCGTTCGAGCTTCGCCCTCGCTCGTAATAATTGTCTCCTTGGGAATAATTGCTAACCACTAGCATTCTGGCTGCATTTGTTTTGGAGCTTGCCACAGGAACAGCTGGAGTGGCTGGTTTTGGGTTGTAATGAAGTCAACTTCGAACCCCTCTTTCGAAATGCGTTTGACAACCTAATCACGGCTGCTCCCATATGTCCAGACTTTTCGGCACCAGCGTCGGCCGGCCGGCTCACGCTCATGTTGCAGTTGATTCCTCGAGCCCCGCTGCGACGATGCTATGCTTGGTCAGTTCCGGCGCGGCAGCGGCCGACCACCGTCTCCTATTGTGCCCATGTACATGGTGGCATTCCACCGTCATTTGGGGCGTCACCACTGCACACGTAGAACAGGGGGCTGGTCGAGGTGCGACGACTGGACCCCTCCCTTCGCGGTGTGGTACAATAGGTGACGCCGGCCAATGATAGGCCAGTGCACATTGGGTTTGCGAACAGTTGTCGCGAAGCGAAGCAAACCCTAGACTATCACTGCCGGGCGAACCGAACTTGCTTACAGGGTGCTCCGACGACATACCAGACCTGAGCAGGAGCAGCCGACAGAGGTAGTTGGTGCTACGGGGAGGGATGGTGACGATTGACGGAAGGCAAATTGCTCGGAAGATGTTATCAATGTAGCGATGGGGGGGGGACGAAGACGCTGACTGGATGACGAAGGTACCTTGGCTCACTGCATATCTGAAGCAGCTCCTTATCCAGTTACAGGTCTAGCATATATGAGAGCAGCCCAGGTGGCAGCTAAGATTTATCCAAACGAAAAATATGCAAGCATAATCTCGCTACTCACATCATAATGAAGCTTAGCATGTCCTCAAAATAAAAATAACATGAAACCGAGTGAAGCATTCATGTCTCTGAGGTTGCCGAAAATTTCAATTCGGCAGCTATTGGTTGTTATGCATTGAATATTTCACATCAATCACTGGCCTCGGGAATAATCAGCTGAGCATTAATCCTCGTTCGAAACTACACATAATGACGCCTACCTACTTCAGCGGTGTGTGGCGACATTGATTTGCTGGAACTGGTGGGGCTTCGATCCCTGAACAGTCAGCCGTGTGAAATGCGGCCATGGCCGGGTGTGCTGGTTACCCAAGCATGAAACAACGGCCCGGCGGAGGCTGGGCGACTGGCTGTAGGTACTCCGGAACCCAGATAGACTAGCCGGAGCCCCACTGACATAGAAAACTCCCTTTCAGATCCTCTACCCACCCGACCAGCACCATGACGACAGGTATCGTCGGTCCCCCGCTCAGCAGACGGCCCCGGCAGCCGGTGCCAGGCGCGGATATTTGTATCTCTGTGAATGGTACAATGATCCCGTTGCTCCAGTACTAAGGTCGTACCTCAGACCAGATTTGATTTTGACTGGTTTTGGTTTCCACGATGCAGCGGGGGTTCCACGATGCCGTAGCATTTCCGAACGATCTGCGCTGGCGGCAGGGAACAATACACTCCGTGTTGCAAGTGACGAGGTCTCGTGTTTGACGCCCGACTTTATGCTTGGGCTACTGACTGACTTACCAGGTCAGTCTGAATGTGGCCATCCGCAAACAGATCAAGCATTTTCACGTCAAATCGTCATCTATGTCCAAACAATAATCAATACGGGCTTAGTATATTTTGCGAACACTTCTCTCTATCTTGGGATACAAATGGTGTGTATTTTTACATTTCAACCTATAACTAAAGGGTCAGATGAGGTCGAAGCGTTAATCTCGTTTGGGAACTTCCGAAATAGTCCCAGAGGACACTACTTTCCGGTATCGAGGATAAAAACCGACAAGTTCAGTACCTTGACCTCCTAATTGGCCCAACGCACTTAATGACTCATAGGCGGGAAAACATTACCTGAGATTACGTTGGGCCATTGGCCTCGAATGACCTTTGGAGGGTCAATGACATATGCTATCCGGTTGGCTGTGTTCGTCAACGTACTAGGCATAACACTGACCATTCGTGGGCAATAGGTGAGGAAATACCAATACTTCGCGATCTCGGCGAAGAATGGTTCGACATGCACCCTCTTTTGTCCGGGGGTACTTAGTACCGACGTCGGCACCCGGATCAATCCACTGGTGCGGGCAACGGCCCTTCCGCAAATTGTGCACGGCCATATTGTCCACACACACATCGCATACACGCCGTGAGCAAAGATCACAACAGTGGGGGCGCCGGCAAATTCCGCCTGGTGCAGGCAGTGAGGCAGTGAGAGACCAGTCGCCCTCCAGCGAACTGATGTCCGCACATGTGGGTGTCGCGCATGACTTCTGACAGGTCAGCAATCTGACATGACATCCCTACTCTTATGTCCACGTGGTCAGCAATCTGACACGACATTCCTGCTCTTGTGTCCACGTGGTCAGCAATCTGACATGACATCCCTACTCTTGTGTCCACGTGGTCAGCAAAGGATGTTCCATCAGCGACGACAAATACCGGGCATCGGGGTACCGTTCTTCCGTGGTCGCGAAAACGCAATTTTTTGGGGGAAACATCATCCCTGGATACGGGCGGGTGTTAGTGGGCAACTGACTGGGCCGGACCCCATTTGTGACTTCCATGGTCGCGAGAACACAAATATTTGGGGGATTACATCATGCCTTGTACCGGCGGGTGTTAGTGGGCGACTGACTGGGCAGGACTAGGTGTGCTCCATTTGGCTGTCCACGGTGGCGCATGAGTTAACTGCTTGTGAACTAACGATGCTAACACCCTAAATTGAACGCCTAAGGTGCACACTTTCTGATTATATACCAGTTTCCACCAGGTTAGATATTTCATACCGTGATATGACCTCAGTGCAACAATTACAACGCACTTCCATGAAACACGAGTACATTCGACGCTATTTCGCCAAATGTAGGCCAGCACCCGTGCACTCATGTCATACCCTATACACTGGTGTACCCTCTACTTACACTGGTTACACTACCATATACTCTGGTGTACTCATCCAGGGAAGGGAACACACTTTGGCGACATAAGTTGGAATAGGGGCAAACAACTCCACGCCTGAGACCAGTTAAGCGAGAAACCAAGCGAAGAAATGGCACAATACTAGTGCGACATCGAGACATCTAGGCCCACACTACACCATTAGTGGACAGACTACAAGTAGTGCAATTAACCATTGTTGATTTAAGTCTAAGTCCTCGTTTTAGAACGGGGGCTGGGTGGTGGTGGGGGATGGTCTGAAATCAACAGCCTTCGGAACGTCGGAACTAGTTGTTAAATGAGAGCGATTTTGTTGCGGGTTTAAGCAGGCGAGTTTACATGGGGGATGGGAGCAAAATCATGTTTAGCGCGGTCTTGTTATGGCGATGTCACTTGTCTGCCATCACGCGCTAGCGGAATACGCACAGCTGGCTATGCATGTTTATACATGTCGGGAAGTAAGTAGAATTTCTAGACCGTTGCACCGCTTAACCCGTTAAGAACCAGTCGGCCCTTTTGGTACCATGTGTTCAGGGTAAAATATGAGGTAGTGTTCCAATAGTGAGAACCAGTTTAATGGGATTCATACGTTGGCAAGACTGACCGTATTGTGTCACCCGCTTACCAGTTTGTGAGAAGGGTGGGGGTGGTATTTGGTGGAGCCCAAAGTTGGCAGAAATAATGATGTCAGGGGTTACCCTTGATAATGACCATTTTTGTTTATTTCTTCCGGGGATGTGATTTGGCAGTGCCCATGTCAGTGACAGTCGACACGATATATATGCGATGCCTAATTGGACGACATATATAACCGGACCGCGCTGGACGCCGCCAAAGTTTGGCGGTACCAAATTCACCCACTGGTCCTGAGCGCTGGCCGCGGTGGAGTGATTGGGCGCGCGGGAGGGGAGTGCAGTGCGTGCGTGGGAGGGGGGTGCAGTGCGTGCGTGGGAGTGTTCTATTGTCGTTTCGTTGGCGAACAATTTGGTGCTGGTGCGCGCAGGAATCGCCAAATTCAGTGTTATGTCATAAACAATGAAACGGTGTGTATCTGCGATCGAAGAGATCGAAATGTTCGGCGACATCTTTTGGAAGATGAGTTGGCTGTCGTAAACGTGTCACCTGACTGATCTCAGTGATGCAGACGAGCTGAACGATGCCACTGGACCAGCAGAAGTGCACGATATTCCTGGCACCCTGGAAGTGCAGATCAATCGTGACCTGGATGAACCCGAACAGGCTGACCCTCCAAGTCAAATGTCAGGAGCTGACAACATCCCAGCAGAGGACAAGGATAAAAACGTGCCATTGTGGCGCCATGTTTCACCCGAGTACCGGGAGAATGCGTAAAATTCGGCTCGATGCACCTCACGTCAAAACATCACTGAATGGATGTACACCTGTGGAGATCATGGAAGAGCTGCTGACTCCGGATATATTTCAACACATCCAGACGGAGACTTTGCGGAGGAAAGTCTCCGTGTGAAAAGTGAGAGAGAGACATGTGAAAATGACCCACTCTTCTCGATAGATGACAGCGACCTGAATATGTTCACCGGGATTCTCATCTTCTCTGGATATGTCACGCTGCCAAGCGAAAAACTACTGGTCATAGGCAGATAATCTAGCCCATGACATAGTTCGGAAGGCTATGCCACCCAGCAAGTATATGGAAATAAAACAGTATCTTCAATTACAGGACAACTCGAGGAAGCAGACCAGCACGGATTGAGCTTACAAGGTACAGCCATTTATTGATATGCTGAGCGAGTCGTTGCGGAGGTTTAGTATACATCAGGAAAAACTATCTGTGGGCGAGATGATCGACTATGGATGTCACGGGCTGAAGCAGTTCATCCATGCGAAGCCCATCCGTTTCGGCTCCAAACTGTGGGCTTTGTGCGGGGAAAATGTACTGTGGAAAGGAACAGCGCCCTCAGTTGCAGGACATGCTATGGGGACGAAAGTAGTGTTCGACATGAAAAGTGTCATTTCAGATCCAAGAGGCCAGGCCTAGTTTGACAATGTATTCACGTCTCGGGCGCTGCTTGCGGAGCTCGGGAATCGTGGCATCCGTGCCACAGGTACTGCGAGGAAAACCGGATGGAAAAATGTCCCACCAAACCAACAAAGGTCCTTCAAAAAGAGAAACGAGGTACGTTTGACTACCGGTTTGAAATGACGGAGTTTTGAAATGAAGAAATGAACGTTTTGAAATGAAGACATCTTGGCAGTCCGCTGGAAAGTTATCAGCGATGTTTCTTGCAATTATAGATGAACATGCAAGATGGCAAATCAGTCAAATTCCCTTACCGAACACGTTTGACTGGCTTTAAGAAGATAGTAACTGAAACAATAATCAATGATCATATTGGCTGCATTACTTCGAACCAGCGATCATTTGTTTGCCCCTTCCCAAGCGCCAAACGGCGGCCGCCGTGCCGGGTCGAGCGCGCGCGGCGTCCGAACCGCGCGCAGCGCTCAGGGCCAGTGGGATCTTTTGGTACCGGGCCATATATCGGAAACTGCTGGAGATAACTTCATATTTTTTTCTCACAACTTTATACTTGTTCGATTATGAGACTGTAGACCAAAAACAATCAAAATTGCTCGGCGAATTATGTATCAGGGCCTTAACGAGTTAAGAAAGGCTAACACTTCGATAAAATGTATACGTATATACATATATATATCAATGGATGGATATCAACAGAAAACATACCTATAATCGTGTGCTTTGATCCGAAGCCTACCTGTTACCAATTGAGGAAAATAAGAACATTTCCAAGTCAATAAAAAAATACTTCAGAGCCTAAAAAACGCATTTTTGTTCAAGGTTCACTAGATTTCTACCGCTCCCGGCCCGCCGTCCAACCAGAAATGAAGACTTTCTTCGAAGTGTCGGCAACTGGCTTATAAGTTATCATGACACCATAGGAAGTAGATAATGGGGGTGGCCCAACTAACCTCACTTTCCCCTACGTCACTGAAGCCGTGCGTAAACGAGGGTTGATTTCGGTCGGAGCGAAATTATTAAACACACACCGGATGTGAAAGTAAAGTATTAAGCCATTCTGGCGGCGGTTCGTTTTCGGCCCGTCTGGCCAGTGCACTCGAATAATAAATACAGAACAGAATCAAGGGTGCACCCAGGAATTTGTTACGGGGCCCGACCGAAAAAAAATGTCATTAAACAGACAGCTTTCGGAGCGCCGAAAATTTCTGGTGTTACGTAGTGAAAATCACAAAATGTATTCCTTGATCCCTTTGGTTGCTAAGGAGGGGGGGGGGGGCTGCCACCTTCGCTGCTCCTTTGAACAGAATAGTCAGCAAAACAGGCAGTCTGCCGTTCATTTGCACAAAATTAAAATCATCTGACTGCCGCCTAGCATGTGCCAACGTCTTGCACTAAATTATTAACCATGAAAAACGCGTTTTCAGCCGCGCATTAGCAAATTAAATTGGTCCATAGCCTGTGTCCTTTCGGATTCGCTCATAATCACAACTCACAGGCGTATCGACTAGGGATGCTGAAGGACGATGCAGCAACAGCTCACAACAAACGCATCGTCCCGGGAACAATTGTATTTAAGATCTGGACGCGTCCAGCCAGCACATTGGAGAGCCACGTCAGCAGCAGCCATCTGTTAGCCACTGCAGCGGCCAGGTCGCCGAGTGTGGCACTGACCGCACCAGCTCTCCCACTGCAGCACTGGACCGGGTCGCCGAGTCCCAACACGGTGCGGGAAATGTATGCCGACCGACGGCTGCGGCTAACAGTCGCCTGTAACCAGACCACACGGCCGTCACAACTCCACACCGGCTAAACCACAAATATACAAATATGCATATATATATATATATATATATATATATATATATATATATATATATATATATATATATATATATATATATATATATATATATTTATATATATATATGTATGACGGAGACTGCATGATATCTTCTCTCGCCGTCGCCATCACATGAATAATTACCATAGCTTTTCTATGATTTTTGGTAAAATATTTTGCCGAAAGGGCTCAGCAAAAGTAGTCGAGCAGTGCATAAGCGCCGCAGACATTATTGTCTGATCATCCGAAACCATTCCTCGTGCAAAAAGTACGTTTATCACATGCAGTTTTCTTCCTTTGTAGTCAATGCTCAATCATATTCATCGGAACTAATTGAGGCACATGCGCATTTTTGTCACGTCATTGGGTGAAAGCATGGCCCATGGCGATTCAATTTAGATGGGCGTCAGCAGCTCAGTGGTTCAGCTGGGCGTCTGGAACGCCAGAGGTACGGGGTTCGATTCCCCGCGATGCCCACCCTTCCTACCAGGATGAGAGGTAGGCGACGCCATATGACCTCAGCTGCTGAGTGCGTCGCAAGGCCACAATCCACGATTCAATTTAGATGGTAATGGTATTTAGGGAATGATAATATACTCTTAAACGCGTAGGGCACCACATACTTACATTTGAACGGCACGTAGAGTTTCGGGGCATCTCCAATGATCGAACGATCAAGTTTTGCGCAATCTTTGCTCGCATTGTTTTTACTCAGGATGCAGTAGCAGACATATTTAACGTAACCCTAGCGATGCAAGATAATTTTCCACCCCACACAGTGCGGGGGTCTTAATTAACTTTTGTTCTCAGCAAGATATATAGATGCGATAAACGGCACATGGTAGCTATATCCCTGAACTTTTAGAGTCCCGTGAAACATTTCCCTATCCTTCCAGATCCCGGTTGACCTTCCCGATCAGGTCAAACAGATGGGTGTCGGGGTGCAGTCAATCGTCCGTCTTCGCCGTAGTGTTTCAGTACCTGATAGTAAAACAAATGTGACTTTTCCTTCAATATTGATGATATGCAAACTGAAGACTTAGTCTAACACACATGAAAGGCACGAAGGTCAAGGTCACCTACCCATGACGGTCAAATGCCTGTAAATATGTGAACTCTTCAAGACGAATAGATGGCACTCAGGGAAAGGAAATGAGTGCCACCAAGCCAAACCGTGCTTTACCCGTGATACCTTTGAAAAGCACAAACAAATTATGTATGTGCAAGGAAAACATATTCTAGCTTAACTTTTGCGTTGACCTAGGAACTGGATCTGAGACCATATTTAGTTTTTTGTTTGTTTTTATCACTCATCTCACACCCATCTTTGAATGCCAACCGTATCTTGAATGAGTTGGTGACGGAAAACGTTCCCATGTGCGTCTAAAAACCGCATTGAGAGGAGATCGTGATTGGATTCTAACCCCGCCTAGCTGCAGTATCATCAGAACTTAAAGCGCAATTCGTTGGCACAATATGCGCAAATGACGTAAAGGGGGTAGATACAATTTTAAAGTGCCATCATGAACGGTTCAGGAGTTACTTCATACAAATATCGTGGTTGGGGTCGAATTGATCCCCTACCGCATTGATCTCCTCGCATATAACCCCAAATACACAAACGTACCACGTATGTCTATATACAATGAAAGCCTTTTATTTGGCACATCACAATAACATTTTCATGACGTATTGTTGGGTTTTCTTACAGTATGAACATTCAAAGTACATGGGCAAGTGGGATACACACCAAAGTATACGGTCCACAGCATATGGACCTATGACAAAGGTACAGATACGAATGGCCTTGGCAAACAAGTTTTCTCAGAGCAATGTCGTATGAACCAACTTAAATGTCTATATTCCACATCTCCGAGGAGCATCCACTAAAAGCACTAAACTGCTACTCCATAAAACAATTTTGCACCTAAAAAGCCACACGACGTCCTACGAGACTGCAACTGCATCCAAATGGTGCATCAACATATTGCAAGCATCAAACACAGTATTACACAAGAAGTATGGATTTGAACACACCTTACATCCCGTCATATCACACATCCCCATTAGATAGATTTTGAACTCATCCAACCGAAGAAGAAATTTGCATGAATATTTATTTTCGTTTCCCTTAACATGACATGTTTTCATGTCAAGAAAATCTGTGACGTCAGATATTGAGTGAAAATACAAACTCGTATTTAATGATTCAGAAACCTTGCAGTCAATACAAACTAAACGAAAAAAAACACCTTCTGTACACCAAATCAAATGCCTACGGCACTCCTGCAATTGGGTACCAATCATGGAAAGCTTGCCGCAGGTACACCGTGCCTTCAATATGTGCGTTCACGTTCTGAACCCCAATGCAGCGTTACTAACAACCAGCATGGTCTGGTGGGTGCATGGTGGTGTGCGGCACACGTCTAGCTCGGTGGCCGACTGACCTAGCGGATATCGCGACGGCCGCCGACGACGGCCGCCGACGATGAAGGCCGACTGACCTAGCGGATATCGCGACGGCCGCCGACGACGAAGGCCGACTGACCTAGCGGATATCGCGACGGCCGCCGACGACGAAGGCCGACTGACCTAGCGGATATCGCGACGGCCGCCGACGACGAAGACCGACTGACCTAGCGGATATCGCGACGGCCGCCGCGGATGTCCCTCATGCCGCCGCGCTGGTTGCGGCCGCCCCAGTCGCGGCCGCCGCCGCCGCGGCCGTAGCCGCCCGCTGTGCTCGGCACGCGGTCGTTGCGCGGGAACGGCGGCCGGTCGCCGTAGGCGCGGCCGCCGCCGCCGCGGCCGTAGTGCACGTCGCGGCCCTGCTTCATCTCCAGCAGACGCTCGTTGTTCTCGACGAAGTTGGCCAGCTTGTCGGCCAGCTGGAGCGCCATAGACTGCAGTCGGCTGGGCTCCGTGCGGTGCATCACCACCGTCTGCGACGGCTCGTCCAGCGACGCCTGTGCCGCCACGCGGGTCACCTCAGGTCAGGTCGCACAGCGGGGCCATATTCGGTCACACTGGGATTATCACGCAACAGACTCACAGCGTAAGCTCGTATTTGGATTTATTTAATGTTTAGCGTTTACTTTTACCGAATATTAGTCTGCAATATTGTCCTTGCTATTGGGGCTTCATGGGCATTAATTACGTTCCTTTATAGTGTTCTACGATCTACAATGAACTGCATACACTAAACACGAGCACTTGACAAATCTGGTCACATACAGATTGCCACATGGGTAAGGTTGCATGGAGAAGGGAGATGGGGAGGAAGGAAGTGAATGGGAGAGGATGGGAATAGGGGGTGAGGATGGGAATAGAGGAAGAAGACAGAGAGTGAAAGGGAGATGGGGGGTGAGAGGGAGAGGGAGAGGGAGAGGGATAGGAGAGATTGTGAACGGCATTGCCTTCATGAACAGCGGTAAAATGTAATTGTACGTGCAGACCTGTAGCAAAGTAGCATACGTATGGCAAAAAGACAAGACAAGGAGAGCAAGAAAAAAGAGTGGCAGAAATCTTCCACTGCCAATTAAACCGAAATGAAACAGCCCAGTGCTCTTCGGGCGTGCGGGCACATTTCCCGCACCAATAAAGCACCAGCAATCCCATTTGATACGAGGCGGCGGTAAAGAACCTGACGAACCGAGCTCAGTCTTATGAAGACGAAACGCATTTACAACTTGGCACATGTCATGCTGCGAATCTAGTATCATCAGCCACCTAAAACTAAATGCGCCGTAGTTTCAGATGTCTGAATGGCTATTATTGGACTGCATCGCTGAGCCGGCTGGTTGGTTGGTTGTTTGGTTATTGGGGTTTAGGGGCGCACCGACTACACCGGTCATCAGCGGCGCGCGAAGGATATCGGGCGGACGGCCCGGTCTCACCGCCACTCACCATCAGCTCGGCGTTGATGACCATCTTGCTGACGATGCTGTGGACCTCAGTGACGGACAGTTCGAACAGCTCGGCCATGGTCACCATCGACACCGAGTCGTACACGTTGCTGTAGCTGAAGAGGTAGGTGCGCAGCGTCTCCTCCTGGATCTTGCGCGTCAGCATGGCGCGCACTCGGTCGGCGCGCAACTGGTCGCCATTGTAGAACCGATCCCACACCTGAACACACACAGGTCAGCTATATACGGAGTCATATAAAATCATAACACGAGCCCGTTTCGCCTGAGGTTAAATACACGTCTCTTACACCAACATGAGGATGATACACTCTCATGTTGTTAACATGACAACATGAAGTAATTTTGGCTCGTCTTCCCTCAAACCACACCCGACTCACCGACAGCCATTTGTGGTCGTCCCCAGTCGCCATTCTAGACCATGTGCAATGCCCAGCTGACCGTGAAGCACTTACTGATGGAATGTACCCGCTGCATTCAATTGGCGCCATTATACAAATTTTTATATGCGCGCTTTGACGCTGACAAAGGATTTAGCCAAGATTATAGGTGACCCCCACCCAGAACTAATCCACCTTGTTCTGAACTGTATAACAAACTAGTATAGTCTAACCAACGAAATGCAAGCCAGAAATTCTCAACGTCTGTTGTTCCTCCAGAAATCCATGCTTTTCAGCTCCTTCGGACACCTATAGCATACTAAGTAGTCAGTGCACCCGTTGCACTTATGTATTTGTGCCGCCCGTGTAACTTGACAAAACGCGAAGCCTTTCAATCAAACACAGTCGCAACCGACTGGTCTGCTAATCCTCGGATTTTCTGGATTAATTAGTCCGCTTTATATGTCCACAAATGGCACGTGCATCCACAAGGCCCAGTTGAGGCGAAGAAACAGGTAATAAACAACCAACCTTCTTCCAATGACTGTCAACCTTACCCAGACCTCCGCATCGCCCTTCGGTCGCCGCAGATTAACCATCTGAGATTAATCAGACAACCAACCAACGATGTGCCCTAAAACCCAAATCACTCACTCACACCATCTGAGGTTGATTCACTTCCCAAATGTATGTCCACATTTTTTCACATTGGGAGTCCAAACGTGTAAAGAAATAGACATAAAGAAATGTTCTTCAATATATGATCCTGACATGTGACTATGTGACTATGTTTCTCGGTTCTCGGTTGTCTCGGACCATGTTTCTCGGTCAGACAAAACCTACCAACGTATCGGCTGCTTGTCCTCTTTGGCTACCCCGTGACGCTTGGTGTTGCCCACCGCGATCGACCGTCAGCGGCAGCCGGACTACACCGATAACACACACACACACACACACGGTGCTCTGCCACCAGGTGCCGGGTGCACGGCTCACCTTGGCGTTCATGGTGTTGTCGATGACAAAGTCGCGGCACTGGCGCCAGTCGCCGCGCCGCATCGCCTTCGAGGCGGCCACCACGTGCTCCCGCATCAGCTCCGGCGGACCCAACAGGTCGTACTTGAGCGCAGAGTTGCGCAGCTGGTAGTGGAACGACTTGGAGATCATTCGACGACGCGCGTCAAACTCGTGTGCTGCAAACCACAGCAGGCAGAGTCACACAGAGGCATCCGCGCTGCAAACCACAGCAGGCAGTCACACAGAGGAAACTGCGCTGCAAACCACAGCAGGCAAAGTCACACAGAGGAAACTGCGCTGCAAACCACAGCAGACAGAGTCACACAGAGGCATCTGCGCTGCAAACCACAGCAGGCAGTCACACAGAGGAAACTGCACTGCAAACCACAGCAGGCAGTCACACAGAGGAAACTGCACTGCAAACCACAGCAGGCAGAGTCACACAGAGGCATCTGCGCTGCAAACCACAGCAGGCAGTCACACAGAGGAAACTGCACTGCAAACCACAGCAGGCAGAGTCACACAGAGGAAACTGCGCTGCAAACCACAGCAGGCAGTCACACAGAGGC
The DNA here is from genome assembly GCA_034440615.1 of Ashinkailepas kermadecensis. NCBI lineage: Eukaryota > Metazoa > Arthropoda > Thecostraca > Neolepadidae > Ashinkailepas > Ashinkailepas kermadecensis. The sequence goes on along the minus strand of JAOTOM010002617.1, from coordinate 31,139 downwards.
AACTGCGCTGCAAACCACAGCAGGCAGAGTCACACAGAGGAAACTGCACTGCAAACCACAGCAGGCAGAGTCACACAGAGGCATCTGCGCTGCAAACCACAACAGGCAGTCACACAGAGGCATCTGCGCTGCAAACCACAGCAGGCAGAGTCACACAGAGGCAACTGCGCTGCAAACCACAGCAGGCAGAGTCACACAGAGGCAACTGCCGTTCCGTGGCAAATCAAGATGTAGAGGACACCTGGTGCTGTACGGCGTGGATGGCTCAGGATGCATCACAAGACTAGGCCCAGATTAGCGTTCACTAACTATCATTAGTGGGAAGGTATAGGTGATTAGGCCCACGTAACCCCACAACAGTGTTAACTTTGTCGAAAAATGGATGGAATATACCACCTACGACATGACGTCAGCATATTTCCCAACAACAATCTGACCTATCGTTTAATCTGTAGTACACGCACCATTACACGCATTGTATAGCTGCATGCACGCTCATGAGACATGAGCGTACATATAGCCATGAAGACATTACTGCCACAGACTATATTTAAACGAAATGCTTAATTACAGTGGGTTAAAATTAAAATAGTTTAAAGTTAAATATTGGTGTCCTTTTCGTGGCAAATTTTTATATATGTTGCTTCTGCACACCACAAACCAAACGACGAACCATCTTTTAAATGGTCCCGCAAAACTGGCACCAGTGGGCGGGGATTGGTAATGGAGACCACATTAGCCCAAAAGGCTGCATCGTTGGTATTACGGTTATCAGGCACACAATTTCCCAAAATGTTGCTATCAGTGAGAGGGTAGAGGTGACCAGGGCCATATTATCCTTCATTGACTGGAAGCATTGAGAGGATAGGAGTAATCGAAGGCCCATAATATCCTCCATTAGGTGGCATCATTGAGAGGGTAGGGCAATCCTCTCCACATTACCATCCATTGGGTGGCATCATTGAGAGGACGGGTAATTGAAAGCCCACACTACCCTCCATTAGTTAGCATCATTGAGAGGGTAGCCGTAGGAGTGACATCAGTTCCACAATATCCTTCATTGGCTGGTACCATTAAGAGGATAGGAGTGATCAGACCCAAATTAGCTTCCACTAGTTATAATTCTGGGAGGGCGGGAGTCGACACAATGTGGATTACAATCACCAATACAAATGCAATCACCGAACCCCCTGATGGGCAACACACTCATTTTTGTTTGTTTTGCCAGCATGTTCCATTCGGAAATACCGCGTGGTCGTGACAGCCCCATGCACTGGCGAACGTGACACGGAGGCGAGTACCCGAGAGGGCGTGAGCTACAGGAACTGGTGTCAGCTGAGTGGTGCGAACGGACCCGGGCATATACGGTCGGCGCAGAGACCCCATACACAGTCGAGATGGCACGCGGTCGACAGCGGACGGGCATGCGACCGGTGGTACTCGATAGGCGGCCGAGATGCCAAACCACCTGCCGGCTATTTAGCTTGTTCTGTGGCTTCCGCCTAGAGAAGCCACTGGCAGCCCCCCCCCCCCCCACCCCACCATTGACAACAATATCGGGATAGGCTCCCTCAGAGTGAGCAGCCTCCTTTCCTCGACTGAGATAAAGATGATCACAGATCACAGATCACAACCCCAATGCGGGAAAAATAGGCTGTTACTGAACTTTTGTCATCTGGAACAACATGTTTTCCAGAAAATTATCCTCTCATTTTTTTCATTTGGAGGTTCAGTGGTGCTGTTTGACAATGAACTGTTCTATGCTGAAGCATTCAAGATTCACTGGAAAGTGAAAACTGAGATTCTGATGTCATAGGGATGGATAAAAATATAACCTCCATATTCTATTACCAAACAGTTTTCTTCTCCATATCCAGGATTGCAAAGCACAAATCCAACTCTGGTCCACAACGGCTTCGCCACTATTGACAACGCTGCGCGCGTGGTACTTACCGGCCATATAGGGCACCTCTATGAGCATAGCCGACACGAGGTAGACACACTCGAGCAGCTCCAGGTTAATGTGCATGTGGTAGGGCATCTCGCGCAGCTTGTTTAGCTCCTCTTGCTCTTGGGTCAGGTCATCTCGCCGCTGCAGCACACAACATTGCTCAGTGCCACAGTTACCAGTTCAGAGCACATCTAGATCGGAAACCACTTGGAGTCAAACCCTTTGTCCATTCACAATGGTTCGCCAGTTTGAATACCCTCCAGTGTTAATTTCAGCCGATAGTTTTGTTGGCATAGCACACAACTGCATTTTGCACAAACTCAAAACAAATCGCCATCTCACCATGCACCACAAAAAGTCGGGAAATGTGACATTGGCAGTGAGCTACATAATAGGTTACATTTCTAGACGATCGCTGCTTTCAGTTTTGCACGGGCTACTTCCGCGCGCAGCCCACTAAGAAAGCTCCGTGTCACTTTGGGATCAGTGGTGCTGATAAACCGCGGGACTGCAGATTGTCGGCTTACCAACGGCGTTACCTACCTGTATCCGGTTACGGGATCAGTGGCACCGACCGACAGCAGGACTGGAGATCGTCGGCCTACTAACAGCATTACCGACCTGTATCCGGGCCCTGGTGTATTACCTTCCTGTAGCAGTCTGTCGGGACCTACGGTACCGACAGACAGCAGGAATGGAAATCGCCGGCCTGCGAACAGCGTTGCCTACCTGTATCCCGGTCCTGCATCAGACCAGGCCGTAGCCTGCACCGCACACGAGGACTGTGCCGTACCTGGCTGCTACCCTGCGCGAGCAGCTCCTTGACGCGAGGACTGCTCTGTATATCGAGCAGGGCGTTGTGCGCTTCTCGGATCTGGGCGTGGCGGAATGCACACAGTCCCAGCTGCACCATGGTCCGGTTGTACTGGATCTGCCAGAGTTAGTTAGTTAATTACTTGGGGTTTAGGGTGTCTCGACTGCCATGGTCGTATTAAACCCAACTGGCACATGGTGACATTTCAGCTATTGAGGTCAGCCACATGGCCCCAGTGAGGGTGTGGAGGGGGGGGACCTCAGGAGTCGTACGACTTATTCGCGCCGTAGAATAAGCCACACGGCAGAACTTTAGGGAGGGCCTCGTATGTGGGAGATCAAAAGACATACAATTTTCATGATTGGGGGTGGGGGAATGGCCGAGTAGTTAAGGTGTTGAGCTCCGGGTACCAAAGGTCTCGGGTTCAACACTCGCACCACTCGCGATATTTCCCAGTCCCGCGGCCCACCGGCGAAACAGTGTGGGCTGCGCCATTAGCCGTGATCGTGCGCAAAGTCCGTCGAGAACCACCCAATAAATAAACAAACAATTTTCACAATTGGCCTGGATGTCGGATGTAAACTGTTCTGCTCAATGCTCAATAATAAACTGTACAATGTTCGTACCGAGGAATTCTGCATAATATGAGTGGCTATATACTTACGGGCATCAGAGCTCTTTAATGATGCATTCCAATTAAAACGCAAATTAGGATCACGTACTTTTCCCAGCGACCAATAGCGGGCGAGTCGGAGGCGTGCCATACCTTGGTGACGGGGTCGGAGTTCTGGATGCTGGTCTGCAGATGCGACATGAGCATCAGGTCGCGCGCCTGGAACCAGTGGTCGTGCAGCGCGTGGTGGTAGATGTGGTGCAGGATGGCGCGTGTGCGCAGCACGGCCGTGCCGTCGTTGGTGTAGATGTACTTGCAGCGCCGGTCCATCTCGTGCAGGCTGGTCTGCTCGCTGGTCGCCAGAGTGTCCTGTCGCACGGCGCACGCCCGTCAGCCGTGTAAACGGACAACATTACTGTACAGACTCCGTCTGCACGCACCCTGGCCTGTCGCACGCGGACGGTATCACGCTCACCAGGCCGGTAATCTGGCGCAGCAGCAGACAATGCCACCGAGTCCATGCAGGAGCACACTTGGCTTTTCAGTTACCAGACAAAAGACTAGTCACGATAATCTGGCGCAGCAGCAGACAATGCCACCTAGTCCATACAGCAGCACACTTGGCTTTTCAGTTACCAGACAAAAGACTAGTCAGGATAATCTGGCGCAACAGCAGACGATGTCACCTAGTTCATACAGCAGCACACTTGGCTTTTCAGTTATCAGATACTATCAGATAAAACACTGATCAGGACGCCAGTGAGCACCAGTACTTGTCCCGTACTACCCTATCTCACACAGCCGAGGTAAGTACACAGTGTTAAAATAATGGTTTTTCGTTAGGTGTGAGATGTCGAAACGAGCACACCAGGATGTCGAAATTTGTCATGGAATTCATGTCATTCAACATGTTCTTGATGTTTTCAAACTGAAATTTGAGCCAAATGCACACTTGTAGCTGTACCTTTATCATTTGTTTTGGGATTCATAATTTAGGAAGAGCTATATTCGGGATAGCGAGAGAAATACCTATGCTACAAACTGGCATTGTGTGCCATATCACATAGGTGATACCTTTAACTGAAATTGTGTTGCGAAATGTTTGTGTATCACCATCCTTTTTCGCGATCATGAGCATGATACTTATAAATGAGATGTTGTTAGAAAGAAGACATAAAGACTTCATAACCACACATCAAGAAGTAGGATGTAGATACATCTTGGAGAAGGATGTCGATCGAGTGTTCATAAAGTGGTATATTCCACCCTATTTCACGAATAATTTATCACTGTAAGTACAGCATGCATCATAACATACGACACACATTGTACTGTGTGGGATATTGCTGTCCCGGCAATGCTAGTGCATTGTTGTGAGATATTGTGGGCTATTCACGCAAAATGTGTTCAGCCGAGATAGATGAGATTGGCGGTATCAGTATCCGTCCGACCGGCCGCGGTTCCGTGCTGCCCAGTTCCACACAGCCGAGACGGAGAACACGGACGGCACCGGTACCCGTCCTACCGCGAACACGGACAGTACCGGTACCCACCCTACCGCGAACACGGACAGTACCGGTACCTGTCCTACCGCGAACACGAACGGTACCGGTACTCGTCCTACCGCGAAAACGGACAGTACCGGTACCCGTCCTACCGCGAACACGGACAGTACCGGTACCTGTCCTACCGCGAACACGGACAGCACCGGTACCCGTCCTACCGCGAACACGAACGGTACCGGTACTCGTCCTACCGCGAAAACGGACAGTACCGGTACCCGTCCTACCGCGAACACGGACAGTACCGGTACCCGTCCTACCGCGAACACGGACCGTACCGGTACCCGTCCTACCGCGAACACGGACAGTACCGGTACCCGTCCTACCGCGAACACGAACGGTACCGGTACTCGTCCTACCGCGAGAACGGACGGCACCGGTGCCCGTCCTACCGCGAACACGGACAGTACCGGTATCCGTCCTACCGCGAACACGGACAGTACCGGTACCCGCCCTACCGCGAACACGGACAGTACCGGTACCCGTCCTACCGCGAACACGGACAGTACCGGTACCCACCCTACCGCGAACACGGACAGTACCGGTACCCGTCCTACCGCGAACACGGACAGTACCGGTACCCGTCCTACCGCGAACACGGACAGTACCGGTACCCGCCCTACCGCGAACACGGACGGCACCGGTACCCGTCCTACCGCGAACACGGACGGCACCGGTACCCGTCCTACCGCGAACACGGACGGCACCGGTACCTGCCCTACCGCGAACACGGACAGTACCGGTACCCGTCCTACCGCGAACACGAACGGTACCGGTACCCGCTCTACTGAGAATACGGACGGTACCGTGCCGCGCTGCTCCGCCAGACGCGCATGAGTGCACCACCAGGGACGACAGACCACCCCAGTTCGGCACTGACCTCGTCCTGCTCCAGGATACGCTGATCCACCTTGTAGTAGATGTGCTCGATTTGCTTCAGGTAGCCGCGACACATCTCGTTGGGTGTGGTCGCCACGTCGATGATGTCATCATCGTCGCAAGGCAGACGCGACTCCAGAAACTGCACCACCTTGTTGATCAACCGCACCATGCGGTGCTCGTCCCGCAACCTGCCGACACCAATCGGCACCTTAGTGACTTCTGTCGATCACAGCCGTCATACAGTGATCCCTACCGACCCCAGCTGCCACCAATTAGTGGCTCCTGTCGACCCCAGCTGTCACCAATTAGCGACTCCTGTCGACCCCAGCCGTCATACCGTGATCCCTACCGACCCCAGCTGCCACCAATTAGTGGCTCCTGTCGACCCCAGCTGTCACCAATTAGTGACTGTTGTCGACCCCAGCCGTCATACAGCAGGGTTAAAATAATGGTTTTTCGTTAGGTGTGAGATCTCGAAACGAGCACAGAAGGATGTCGAAATTTGTCATGGAATTAGTGTCATTTAAAATACTTTTGATGTCTTTCAGACTCAAATTTGAGCCAATGGTGTGGGTACTTATGACTGTACATTTATAATTTGCTTTGAGTTTCATAATTTATAAAGAGCTATATTCGGGACAGGGAGAAAATTACCGATGCTATAAACTGTTACCGTACGCCATATCACATCATAGTTAATCCCTTTACCCAAAATTGCGTTGCGAAATGTTCGTGTATCACTATTCCTTATCAGGAGCATTAGCATGATACTTATAAACGAGATACTGTTAGAAAGGAGACACGAAGACTTCATAAGCACACATCAAGGAGCAGGATGTCGATACTTCTTGGAGAAGGATGTCAATTGAGTGTTCAGAAAGTGGTATTTTCCACCATATTTCACGAATAATGTATCACTGTCATACAGTGATCCCCGACCGACCCCAGCTGTCACCAATTAGCGACTCCTGTCGACCCCAGCCGTCATACCGTGATCCCTGCTGGCCCCAGCTGTCACCAATTAGTGACGCCTGTCGACCCCAGCTGTCATCAATTAGTGACACCTGTCGACTTGAGCCGCCACACAGCCAACCCTGCCCACTGTGTTCAAATTCATTTCTAACTCTACATAGGATGTAAATATAAATAGTAAATGCTTGCCATGGAAGATGTATCCAACAGGTAAAATTGCACGTGTACGCGTTGCATGCAACTGTACAACACATAATTACTGTTATGGACTGCAAAACAGCCATAAACATACTTGGATTTTAAACGAATTCATATTAGCCGCATCATATGCATCCGTTATGCCTTGACTGGAATTTCTATTGGCCAGGAAGGATGTGAATAAAAGCCACGCACCTGACTCGAATATTCCGATATATATTGCGTTATTTTCCATCTTAATTTCTGAATGTGGTCACCCCGTCCTTGCTGACCCCACCCGTCACCCACTTAGTGATCCCTGTCGAACCCAGCCAGCACCCACTTAGTGATTCCTGTCGAACCCACCTGTAACCCACTTACTGATTCCTGTCGAACGCACCCACCATCCACTTAGTGATCCCTGCCGAACCCAGTCGGCACACGCCTAGTGATCCCTGCCGAACCCAGTCGGCACACGCCTAGTGATCCCTGCCGAACCCAGTCGGCACACGCCTAGTGATCCCTGCCGAACCCAGTCGGCACACGCCTAGTGATCCCTGCCGAACCCAGTCGGCACACGCCTAGTGATCCCTGCCGAACCCAGTCGGCACACGCCTAGTGATCCCTGCCGAACCCAGTCGGCACACGCCTAGTGATCCCTGCCGAACCCAGTCGGCACACGCCTAGTGATCCCTGCCGAACCCAGTCGGCACACGCCTAGTGATCCCTGCCGAACCCAGTCGGCACACGCCTAGTGATCCCTGCCGAACCCAGTCGGCACACGCCTAGTGATCCCTGCCGAACCCAGTCGGCACACGCCTAGTGATCCCTGCCGAACCCAGTCGGCACACGCCTAGTGATCCCTGCCGAACCCGTCGGCACACGCCTAGTGATCCCTGCCGAACCCAGTCGGCACACGCCTAGTGATCCCTGCCGAACCCAGTCGGCACACGCCTAGTGATCCCTGCCGAACCCAGTCGGCACACGCCTAGTGATCCCTGCCGAACCCAGTCGGCACACGCCTAGTGATCCCTGCCGAACCCAGTCGGCACACGCCTAGTGATCCCTGCCGAACCCAGTCGGCACACGCCTAGTGATCCCTGCCGAACCCAGTCGGCACACGCCTAGTGATCCCTGCCGAACCCAGTCGGCACACGCCTAGTGATCCCTGCCGAACCCAGTCGGCACACGCCTAGTGATCCCTGCCGAACCCAGTCGGCACACGCCTAGTGATCCCTGCCGAACCCAGTCGGCACACGCCTAGTGATCCCTGCCGAACCCAGTCGGCACACGCCTAGTGATCCCTGCCGAACCCAGTCGGCACACGCCTAGTGATCCCTGCCGAACCCAGTCGGCACACGCCTAGTGATCCCTGTGAACTCCGGCGGCGGCCGCCACACATTTGACTAACAAGCGATCCGAGCCGACACACGCATTTAACAACTCACGTAGAATTGATTGTCTATGATTGTGGGTCGATAACAATCTGAGTAATGTACAGGTTAAACAGGTACAGGTCATACACTTCCTTTTCCTACTTTTTCTCCAACGGATGTTCACCATCAATATCACACAGCAAGAAGTTAGTTAGTTATTTGGGCTTAAAGGCGCATCGACTGCATTGGTCATTTAGCGCCCAGCACAGCAAGAAGAACACAAAGCTATTGCTGATTAGACATGAGTTCGTTTGCGCTCTAACTACAAAGGAAAAGGGAAAAAGAAAGGGAAAAGGAAAGGGAAAAGGAAAAGGAAAAGGAAAAGGAAAAGGAAAAGACTCCCTTCAATGACAAGTTTAGTTTAGTTTAGTTTAGTTTGTTACACAATTTGGAATGACAGGCATGCTCTTTGTAGAGCCCTTTCAGACATCTCACACAAGTTTCAAAAGCATCGGGACAATTATTATACCTAAAACTATATGTTGCTTACTGAATCTCATTATTTCACTGAGTAAACATCAGAAGCTTCGTCACGTGAAATATTTGGCGGATATTGGTGCCTTGGCTCCACTATTTAAATTAAACGTCCATATGCGTTATACGAAACTTCGAAACTACTAGAATGATCCCCTGAACCCTAATTGTGGCGGGGCCCCACTACATCAACGTCATGCACCCGCGAAGCTTGCAAGCCATTCAGCTCTTCTCCGGCCTATCTACTTCGCCATCATACACCCAGCATTGCCAAGCACCTACCTCTCGAAGTACTCGTTGCTGTGCGCGTCGCAGTGTTTCAGGATCTTGACGAACTCGTCGTCGAGCCGCTCCACCACGGTCAGGATACAGCCGCGCACCTTAAACGGCGGCTCCTCCAGCGACTCGTTCTCCTCCATGATGTTCTCGCCGACGATGACGTTCGGCGTGCCCAGCAGCTGGTCCAGCAGGTCCTCGACACGCTGGTTCACCTGCGCACGGGGACACACACGCGACCACGTCAGGTCCGACGTCTGTGTATACACACACAACCATACCAGCCCTTCTCCGGCTGTGGCTGTGTATCTGCATACACACAACGATGCAGTGGCGTCCATCCAGGCATATGCATGCACACGCATATACACACACACACACACACACATATATATATATATGTATGTATGTATGTATGTATATATGTATATATGTATGTATGTATGTATGTATGTATGTGTATGTATGTATGTATGTATGTATGTGTATGTATGTATGTATGTATATATATATATATATATATATATATATATATATATATATATATATATATATATATATATATATATATATATATATATATACATATATATATATATATATATATATAGAGAGAGAGAGAGCCACATGCAGCCATACCAGCTCCAATACCTGATGTACCTGACTCATGCAGCGGTCAAGTCAGTCCCAGCACCCACATACACACACACACAGCAAACCACATAATATGCCGTGGGCTCTTCACTACGCTCCAGGGCACCCCGGACACCCAGTATTGGGCTACAAACAAACGCGGATGCAATTCCAGAGATAGCAACTCAACTGAAGACAAAACTGGTGGAGGTAGTACCGACACCTATGTTTGTACTCTGGTTAATGTTTTGCAGTTGACAGGGGCTTACGAATAAAACCGTTCCCACCCGGGCGGCGATGTCCCGACCTAGTCGGAGTGTACCAATGCAAACAGTTTATAAGTTTGTTTTCAATACTCGGTTATATCCGATTTTATCTACACTTGGGAACTTCCCAGTGATCGAAAAATCACACAAATGGCTACTTAACTTACATGCCTGATGTGTTTCTTGGGTTACATGTTCGTAAAATTTATTGACAATAAAAACCGGGCGAATGTTGCAGGAATTAGGTTGGTGCTACTAGACAATCAACGATAGGATGCCACACCCTTCAGATAATGCAATACGTGCACAGAACGGTGCGACAACAATTGCACCAATACATACAAAGAATTTAACCTGAGGAACACGGCCACTTCCTACACCAGAGAGCTACAACAAAACACATAATCTCGAGCATACCTTCTCCCATAGATCAGGCTTCATGGCGAAGCGGATGGCCAGGTTGTAGTCAAAGATGGCCGACGTCAGACCGAACTTAATCTTGATGATCATGCCAGCGGTCATGTTGTGCTGCTCGGCGATAGTCAGCAGCTCATGCAGCAGCTCGATCATCTCCCGGCGGTCGTTACCCTTCTTGCCTCGCGCTGCACTGATCTCCTGGTACTTCTTGTTGACCAGGTTCAGCGTGACTTCGTCGTCCTTAGCGAACATTTTGAGCTTCTCCTTGGCGGTGGGCGCGCCTTTCTTCACTTTCTCCCAGTCGCCGTCCTCGTCGTCCTCGTCATCGTCGGCCTGACGGCGTCGCACGCGCTCCTCCTGCCGCAGCCGCTCGCGCTCCTCTTTCTTCTGACGCTTACGATCCTCGTCGTCCTTGTCCGTCGACCTGTCACAGGGCGCTCCTCGTCAACGTCGCCCACGACAAATACAACCACAATCTTAACAGCCGCTAGTATCTTTTGTCGTCTGAATTTCCAAAAACGCGGTACGTGCTCGTATAACAAATCACATGGCATTCCTGTGTTCGTCCAACCGTCGATTTCTAGCCATTTTACATGGACAGTATGCCGAGGTCGGCAGGAGAGCCGCATAGGTGCTGTATCACAATCGGTAGAGAGAACGGCTTTATCGCAAGTTCGCTTAATGGCACCCGTTCTCAAATAAGACAAATGGCTGCTTGAGGAGAAAGTTCAGAATAGTGATTCCAATAGAATGACTTTGAATGTTCCCGCGTAAACGATCCCTCCAAAAAATTATGTTGTTTGTCACCAATGCTTCATTGTTACTGCGATTTTCACCACGAAAAAAAAAACGCGCGGATAGGTGCGGCCAGACATCCCAGTACCTAAATATGTCTGAACTAGCGAGCTGCACGGCAAAACACCTGCTCTAGTATTTGGCTGCCTAGCATCAGAGCCCGCCATTGTACCAATAATTCAGCTGTTCCGGAAGCCCGGCAGTTCCACTTTGGTACCGCACGCCATGCTAGGCTACTGAAAATTGACTCACTTCTTGAGAAAGTAGTCGCGCATGCTGGGATATTGGTCCTGGTCGTCGTCCGAATAGTCAGACTCGGACGAGTCCTCGCCCCAGTCGATATCGTCACTGTCGTCCGACTCAGAGTCGGCGCCCTTCGCCTTGACCTGGCGTGTGCGCGACGGCTCCTTGGGTGTGGCCGTGGCCGGCACCGCGTCGGCGTTACTGTCGCCGTCGTCCTCCGGCTCCGATTCGTCGGAGTCTGTCGGCGGCTCACAGAGTCACTGATAGCGCCCGCCACTACAGGACCGTCACTGGTACCGCTAGATATGACAGGATAGTAACCGGTGCGTTAGGTATAACAGGATAGTCACCGGTGCCGTTAGATACGACAGGACCGTCACCGGCACCGCTACAAAGACGTATACTCCGGCCATCTACAATAAACTCTTGGCTATTGCAGCCTATTGTCGGGGGACGAGTGGTCTAGGGGTAAGATGCTCGTCTCACAATCGAAAGGTTGTGGGTTCGAGTCTCACCTGTCGCTACTCTTCGCCCGCGACCAATCGGCGTGAGAGATTGGCGACGCTACATGACTCAACGGTCGACGTGTCGTAAAACCAATAACCAAACCAAACCAAACCAGCTTATTGTCGAGTTTTAAAACGAAGGTCATCAGTAAATAAGGGCTGTCCCAGGCGCACATGAAAACATCTAACAATTGTTCATACCAGCGGCACGAAAAGTCAGCAGGTACGATGAGAAGTCAGCAAGTATGACGAGAAGCCAGCAAGTATGATGAGAAGTCAGCAAGTACGATCAGAAGAGTCTGTCTAGTCCCACGCATAAATGTTGCCTAAGGTGGCGACTGAACAGGGGAACTGGCAGTCGCTTCAGGTCGTGCAGCAGTTCGTTATACAGGGCAGGGCCACGAGATCAAAAACGGCGCCTGCCCATCTCTGTCCGCGATATGGGGACGTACAGGTCCCGGTCATGACGGGTGCGGTGGTCACGGTGTTCGGCTACTGTGCTAATGGTACCGGCTAACGAAGCCGGTTCCTGCAGACGGCACACCTTGTGAAGCATGCACAGCGTGTGGAATGAGAACAAGTTATCCGCCCTCATCCAGCCAAGGCGCTCTAACAGATCGGTGACATAATCAAAGTTAGTTCGTCCGAAAATAACGTTTGCTCCATAGTTAATTTTTTAAAATCTGATAAATATTATTTTGGGTACCATTACCGTATACTGAAATGCAGTACTGGATCTGAGAGGACCAAGGCATTGACGAGCACTAAGATGGCAGATGGTGGCAGGTGGCCTCTAAGATGCGACAGACCGGCCAAAGTTCCGAAACATCGTCTGGTTATGTTAGAAACATGCTAGTCCCAGCTGAGAGTGTGATCAAAAATGAGTCCTAGGTTTTTACTCTTGAACAGAGGAGCAAATGTTGATCGCGAAACGTTATCGTGAAGTTGGGAAGATTGTGTAAATTTTGTTGGCTGCCAAAGACCATAAGCTGGATTTTCTTCGCAATTACTATTAGGCCGTTTTTGTGGAACCAAATGTCAAGGGAGGCCAGGACGTGTTCCAACTCGGCAACGACCCTTTGTATGCGAGTTTTGTTTCCGGTGACCAAAATTTGTGGCGTTGGCGAAGACGCAGTAGAGCAAAGGGCCGAGAAATGAGAGATGCGGTCTCCGTTTAGTGACGGGAACGGAAATCGTGCTGTGTAGGAGAGAGGAGGTGGTTGTTTGATCGGTAGGCGTATAGCTGCTGGTGGACTGCGCGCTCCACAATTTTGGCAATGACCGAGACAATAGAGATGGGCCGGTGGTTGGATGGGCTGGTAGGATCACCGGGTTTAAAGATTGGATAAACTAAGGAGTGCTTCCATGAAATGGGGACGTCGGCAGTGGTAGGCTGGAGTTGACCAAATGCAGAAGCACACTGCCAATGACGTCAAAGCTCAGCCGGATCATACCCACGCTGATGCCGTCCCCACCGCAGGCGGACGAGCTGTCCACACCGAACACAATGGCACGTAGCTCGGAGAGGGATAGTGGCACTAGGCAGAATGCACAGGCACCTACTCACGGCAAACGGCAGGCCAGGCTCAGGGAAGCACCCTGATCAGCAACCTCGCCAGCAATGCGTGGTCCTACGCCAACAAAATAATCGTTCAGCTGATCAGACGTAGCATCGGGAACCTTTCGATGGCCCTGGGCATCGCCTAGGGTGGACCAAATGCACCGCCACATGCCCCCTCGTCCGCTCTCCTGGATGCGCCTCTGCACGTCGTCAAGGGTGTCGCACCAAACGGCAGAATGCACCCGTCTGTTGAGCTCTCTATACACGGCAGAGCCGTGACCTGAGAAACGCAGCGCCTCCCGGCGGCGGGCCATGCGATCTCTAGTTCTGTCCGATACTGCGAACAAATTTGGAACAAATGCGAACAAATTTGTGCTAAAATTGGGCTAAAATGACAAAATCGCGAACCACAACGTTTCACAAGGTGACGACAATTCGTTATAAAAACATCTAGTAGAGAACCACTTGAATAAGTATGTTTTGTTACAAATTGACACAGCGAGTAATCGGACAAAATTCGTTCAAAAGCATTTTTTCGCAGAGAAGGCTTTGTAAGATCGCAATTTAGATCGCCGCAGATAATCACTTTACACGATGGATGATCGATACAAATCCGTTCGAACCGTGACTCGAGGTCGGATAAGTCCGCTTTCAAGTCTGAAACATTGCGCCAGGGAGAGTGGTACACAGTTCCGAGAATTAATCGCCGCTTGCCGTCCGGCTTCACCATGGTCTACAATGACTCGAGCCTGCTGTTGGGTCGTGGCTCAACTATCACTTTGAGCGGTGTCACGGTTATGCCGTCCCTCGAGGTCAGGGCCCCACCACCGAATCCTCGTTTGTCTGGCCGGTCCGCCCGGTAGAGGTGATAATCCGGCAGAACCAGTAGACGGTTTGGTGTGGCGCGCTTAAGCCGGGCGTCGTGGATATTGGGAGGTAAGCGTGAAAATAATTCATACAATCGGATGCTATTTCCCATCGAAATATAAAATCTTCGGACACTGGTGTCGAGTGCTCATCACACGCATTGGGCGAGCACCCACTACGTGTCACTCTGTGGCCATGCAACTTCATATGGCGGACTTTAGTGACGAATGAAACAAACACGCAAATATTAAACCATATTCACTAAGGGATAGCATTGAACAACATGGTGAAGTCAAATCACCATCCCACAGGTAGCTCACACAATGAGCGAACACAACGCACCGGTGGCCAGCAGAGTGCGCAATGCACATAATGCCACCACCTGGTATATAATACGGAGTGCTCAGACAATTACGATCAGACGGGCAACAAGCACAGAGCAGCACACAGTCGACCATGGGCCGTCGGCACTCACCCTTGGCCGGCTTCTCGTCATCACTGTCAGGCTGGTCAGGATTTTCGCGGAAATTCTTAATCTCCCCAGCCATCCTCTCCTCGCGGTTGTACTTGCGCAGCTTCTGGCGTAGAGTCGCCAGACTCTTAGACTGTATCTTGGACAGGTTTTTCCTGAGGTTAAGTTAATTAATTAGTAAAGTAATAAATCACCCACTGAAAAGCACCACAACACATCAGTTTATAGGGGCATATCAACAAATGACTGTGTTAACTTGCATATGAGCGTGAGATGTTGAAAGATAGTATTGTTTACGTGGATTCAAGGTCGCATTCCTTTTCATTAACACAAGTTGTCTATGTTGTCTATTACAGGCACAAAGAAGTCATCGTAAACCCTTTACTTCAATGCTAACGGACCCGACGTTCACTTGCTCTGCCTCCCCTGACTGACCTGGCGCTCCTGCTCTCAATCTGAAATGATCTGGCGATCCTGTAATACAATCCCGACTAACCTGGTGCCCAAGTGTCCATCCATACTGACGTAGAGCGTTTGCTCTCTCAACCACACTGACCTGGCGCCTTTGTCTTCCCAAAAGCTATTGACGAAGTCCTCGCCCTCTGCCATGCAGCGGACGTAGAACCGTGGTACCTGGCCACCCTCCTCCTTCTGGATCACCGTCTGAGCCTTGTTGAATGCCTTCCATAGTTCATCAAAATCTGCCGCGAAAATAGTCGAGTTGAAACGTTCGAGAGCCTATAACTCCGGAAACATTTGTCACCGAGTTATGAGACAAACCATATGACTCGCAAAGAATATATCTCTCTATTATATACAAAACTCAATGACCGCCACTTTTCTATGATTTTGTCCTATGATTTTGAATCCTTTTAATATGAGGTGGATGCGAGCGTCCTCGATAAACCCTAAAAAATAAGTGGAACCTGGGTAGCTTTAAAAGATGTCAGCTGCTGAAATGTGCATGCTGTCTGCACTCACCATTGGCATTAGCGTTGCTGCACTTCTAGCATAACGATCGGCGAAAAGCGACGAACACACCAAGCGAAGTATGTTCAACACGCTCATTCGTCAAATGGACCTGTTGGTTGTTGGTTTGAGTGTGGCTTTACGACGCACTCAGCAGCTGAAGCTATCTGGCGTCGCCTGTCTCTCACCCTGGCATGAAGGGCTGGCATCGCGGGGAATCAAACCCCGTACCTCTGGCGTGCCAGACGTTCACCTTACGTCAAGTGGACC
The DNA here is from genome assembly GCA_034440615.1 of Ashinkailepas kermadecensis. Lineage (NCBI taxonomy): Eukaryota > Metazoa > Arthropoda > Thecostraca > Neolepadidae > Ashinkailepas > Ashinkailepas kermadecensis. The sequence continues at coordinate 14,983 of JAOTOM010002617.1, read as the reverse complement.
TTAAAATGACCGAAGATCAGTGCCCTTACATGACCTGTATGTGATCTTGCATGATCTTGACTTGCATAGTTAACCTCAGTCTGGCAATAGGGGCTCAGAGACTCATGTATGCCAAATTTGGCCAGCCATTGGGGCATACTTTTCATATCTTGCAGTGTTCAAACATTTCTGAGGTCACATAGCTATGACGTCACAAATAGGGTTAACACGCGCCCTGGAGGGCCTCTGAAAATTACGCGCACTGGAGGGGGGGGGGGGGATTTCGCCCCCTATGATGCAATACAGATGCTAGACCCGGAATTTGACCTCAGGTCACCTACATAGCAGCACTTCATCAGGTCAGTTACCTGTTCCAGTTACCGGAACCGGGCCGCCCGCCCGACTGCTCCGTCGGGCAGCTCGGCGCAATCGGCTTCGCGAAGAAAGGAGTGAAGTACATGAATAAAGTATTGAAATGCTTAGATACACAATGACAAACAGTAGTTTTCAGGATGTGTAGGGTGTAACATGCAAAGCGACATCAATCGCATGACGGTCATTTGAATTTATGACAACATCCCAGTTGACCAAGTTTGGTTCCATTAACCTATCATGAAGTTGACCTGACTTGACCCCGGTGACCTAGCATGACCTTGAAACTATATAGCATAACAATATACATCAAACAAGTCGCTAGTGTTCCAAGAACGCTTCCCTTTTGTGTAACCTTATGTTGCCTTGACCTAAATATACTAAAATACGATTAACAAAGAAGTAATCATTGATCTTCCTCATATTTTGATGTGATGTTGATATGAGTCCTCCATAAAACCTGATACAATTACAGTGTGGTCTTCAAAACAGCATGCAATATTAGGAGTTCAATATTTGCATGTAAGCCTGTCCAACGAACTTGAAAGAAGTTCAGTCACAAATTGTGAAAACGTGCAAAGTGAAAACTCAATCAAATGATTATAATAGTGTTCCTTGACGCCTTGTGAGTCTAACAATATGAAGGTGGTCACCAATGTCATGCGTAGGTAATGAGTCAGGTTATGTCAAAGGTCATAGGTAACAAGTCAGTTAGGTCACCTTAAATTTGAAAATTTCCAAATACTACACATTTTCTAACTTTGGTCTATCCAGGGTAAAATGGATAACAGTTTCGAATGCAGGACTCAAAATAACCACAGTGCGGTTCTAAACATCAAAAGGTCATCCGTGGTCATCTTGGGGAAATGACACCAGCTACACTTGAAAAGGTTAATGAGTTATACCGTAACAGTATGCCTGAAACAGTCTAGTTTCTAAACACCCATGTCATCGAGTATTGGTCACTTACTGTGATAATACAGCTACGAACGGTGAAAAGCAGACATTTTTTCCGAAATCTGAGGGGACGCAAACTAGCTTGTGGCGTCATGGCTCTATGACCCAAGGTGATCTCTGGAATGCGTTGGTGCCGAAAGGCGTGAAAATGATGTCCAATAGCTAGCCAACATTTGGTGGCGATAGCTTTCGCCATTCGGTCGCAAGTTCGAAGTGAATCTCGAATGGATCATAAAAGCGCAACAATCTTCGGGGTCAAATGAATCACAAACTGCTAGGGCTGAGTGATTTTGCGTACATTGAAGAGCATCAATGGCTTGCGATTCCGCAATGAACAAAATGCATGTTTGAAATTCAAGGAATGATACTGAAACCAATATTTGGTGTCAGGTGCTACCTTAAGTACCCTTAATCGTTCAAGCATTTGTCCACTACAATTGGACATAATTACATGTCAGACAAGAAGCTCTAGAGAAGGTTAGTGAATCATGAAGTGAAGGAATCTGAAGATTGAGTATGGTAATATGGATGCAACCTCATCATGAAGTGATTAAATCCCAGTGTGTGTTCTGTACACTTAATTATACTGCAATTGAATAATACTGTGAACTGGAATTGTGAAGTATACAGTATATTAAAAATGAAGCTTACAAATGCCCCCAAAACTGCTTGAATACTGAACATTTGTCAAAGTAAGGGTGCCTTAACTTTCCAGAGCTGAACATTATTATTCCAAGCTAAACCAAATAGGGTTTTTAGATTCAGTTCAGTTCAATGTGAATTCACTACAAATCATCTTGTTAAATGACAACCTGTCAGTTTCCCCCAAAGGAAAACTGACTGAAAACTGAAAAAAAATGTCAAAGGAAGGCGCAATATAAGGTCCATACCAAGAATATTCCATTCATTCATGCATACACTTTTTTAGAGTGCATCATGAAACCATAATTACGACTACATACTTGTAAGCAAGGAGCCAATGTCCCTGTTCTTGCGGTAATTCTTGATGTTACGAACATACGTCTTCAATTCTTCATACCGTTTCTCCTTTGCAGATCTTACCACACGTTTCGTTTCCTCTTCGTCGTCGGAAAACTGGAAGGATATCAAGAATACGGTAAAAAGTAATGCAGATTCACACAAAACAATGATACATTTCCACCAATGGAAACAATTAACCCGCGCCGTCTCGGGGGGGGGGGTTATTGGTTTTGCGACACGTCGACCGTTGAGTCATGTAGCGTCGCCAATCTCTCACGCCGATTGGTCGCGGGCGAAGAGTAACGACAGGTGAGACTCGAACCCCAACCTTTCGATTGTGAGACGAGCATCTTACCCCTAGACCACTCGTCCCCTCGGGGGGGGGTCGATATCAACGGCCCCCCTAAGGTTTTCCGCGGATAGGGAAAGTACGGCGCGCGGTAGCGCGCCGAAATTTGGCATACCTTTTCCCACATCAATTTGGCATGTTGTTTAAACAAAATTTGAAGTCAACTAAGGTCAACGAGTAAGTCAAGGTCAGTGAGGTTACCTCCAAAAAAGTTCAACCATTCGTCACGCTTTAACGGATAAAGATATTTTAATGAAACTTTCAGCGTTTGCTTATCTTTAAGGATGCAACAAAACGCACCAGAGGTATTTTTTGCCGTTTTTGATTACTTATTAGTTTTGCATATTTTCCCATTGGAGTTAAAATCGAAGATTCTGGCTAAAACGTTTTTCGGTCCGCTCTACCCATTAGAAAGGAAAATGAAAGAAAATTTTAAAACTCAAAATTTTGAAATTTCAAAATAAAACTTCTTTTTTTTTGAGTGGCTCAAAATGTTATGTCCCTAGTCGACTTCGCTTTCCTTTTCTGATTCCAAATAATTTTTTTTCTTCAAATCTCCCCGAAAATGAAATCCCCAGAGCCAAAAACATGATGTAAGTCGTGAAAACCTAGGCCCCCTAATGATGTCACTTTTGGGGGAAAAAAATGGGGGGGTGTCTGGCCTTACTCGTCGAGCGCTTTCCTATGACACCTCTTTCGTTTTCGTGCGACGCTTAGTTTGGAGATTAGAGGGAGGTCCCTATCGACCCCCCGAGACAGGGTGTGAGGATATGGCCCGGAAAGACGGGGAGGGTTAAGCTCCACCGAAAGGGAAACACCGAGGCGTCATACAGACAGACAGACAGACAGATGCATGCTTGCACACAGACACAGACATGCATATATATATATATATATGTTAAAACACAGAACAATGGGAGCATAGCTTTATTAACAACGTTTCGGCTCACGCCTTTCTCAAGCTAGCCAAAATAATGGATCATAAGCATATACACCAGGGGGAAGACGACGATGCCCCTCCCTATGCACACTTTTCTCAGATCATAACCAATAGCCCAATATTGCATTGACTAGAAAGAATGGCCTAAAATCGACCTTATATAATCACCCCTAGATCCTAGGCCCATGTAATGCATAATGGAGAGCATGGAATTAGGCTTGGTGTTGAATGTTAGTGATGCTTATTTACAGCACTTTTGATGACATTACCAACATGATATGATTTTGAATGATGAAGCCTGCAAAAGTGCCTGAAAAAGAGTGAGGCCACATGCTATGTAAAAGTCAGATCTTATACAAGTAAATTCATGAAGTTGAAATCATCAAAACAAGTCTCTGTAAAGTGTTAGTTTCCACCTAAATCTAATAGTCTCAGAGAACTGGCATTAAAGGAGCCAGGTCACGTGGCTCCAAGGCTGCAGAAACAGGATTGGGGATCACACCAGGCAGAAACCCTTTAAATCTACCACAACAGGGTTATGTTGGCCACCTGTGGGAGCATAATGCACATAATTAATAAGTACAACAGACTGTAGCAGTCCATTGAGATATGCCACGCATGCACCATATTCAACAGGGGACACATTTTGGAAACAATATCTTCGATGCTAGCTAAAAATTAATATTGCCTTGAGGTGTCCCTGAAGCTAAATGGCAATATAATGAAGGGGGATCCGGGGGGTAGCAGCCCTTTTAGACCCAAAAAGCACACCTTTCATGGAATTGTGACACCTCTGCAAAGATGTTTTAGCACCCCTTTGAATTTGTCAGCCAAAGGTACCCCTCTGAATGGGAAAAGCTGGAAAGCTCGAGTGAATCACAATCCCCACCCCAACCCCATGTAACAATTGGTTACACCCTGGTGCCAAAATTGATTGCATTCCTATGGAAAAATTGGCTGTACTCTTGCCAAGATTGAGCCCCTCATGCATGCATCTCACAACTGAATGCATCATGCCAAAACTTTTGCAAAATAGAGTAGGTTGCACTGTGCTTTCTGTTTCATAGATCAACTCCAACCACACAGCTTATGCCACACAACCATCCAGCATAACATATTCTACAATACAATCAGTGAGATGGTCAGCTTCACAATAATGCACACATCTGCATCCAGCATGTTCCCCCGAGAAAGTTTGTAAATGGTCTATTTTAGGAAAAGAAAACTGGTATCCTCCTAATAAACATAAGACACATGGGTCATTTAGTCCTTTGCAATATCTTTTTCAAATTTGGTAATATTTGTTACCATATGTGACATGCATTTGTTGCATTGCATCCTGATCCAATGACATTAAAAGCCTTCAATGAAGGCTTGACAGAAATTACTGGTGGAGAAGCACCACCCACCGAATGGGCAGTATAAGCCTGTTCCAGCTACATGGTATTACTCCTTCCCCACATCCCAGACAGTAGACACAGGCACTTTCAGTCATTTGTAAGGGATACTATAGAAGCCATCAAAAGGTGAACAAAATACACAGGTTAAAGTTTTGCATTTTGATGACAAATACAAAATATGACCAATCAAAACAAAACCATTTGAAAGCTGTATTCTAAAGAAGTGGCTTCCCAAAGCCTACAACAATACTTAACCACAATAAGTAGCACTCATCTAATCATTGACAGATTTGACATAAACAGCAACACCTTAACATAGAACAGGATATGCTTAGTTAATCCATATTTCAGGTCAATTTATGTCCAAATTCCCCCCAAAATCTGAAGGTCCTCAGTTACTCAATCTGATGAAATAATAAGTTCAAGGAGATAAAATATACTAAACATGTGCAATAACGCACACAGCATTATCATAGAAGATGAGTGCTGACATGTGTTTAGAGCAAGCTGCTGACATTGGCTAATTTGCATGAAACATAATTACATCACCCAATACCAATGCATGCTCCATGGATATGTCTTGCTGTTTTGGCTATATTCTTGATGTGATAATAAAACAAATACAAAATAAACATGCATAAATGGTACATACAGTAAAAACCATTCATGTCTTACAGCAAAGGCAGCTGCTGTGAGCTTTGGCTGCTGGAATCTCTCATTTGGCTCATCGCTTTGGGTTGATTCTGAGTCAGAGTCAGATCCTGCTTCAAAGAATCGACTCATGCTGGCAGCCTGGAAAAGAGCAGGAAACAGAATCAGTTAGGGAAGCACCCATTCCTCATGTTCATTATTGTGCAGCCTCTTCAGCATAATGTACTTGTTGTTTTTTATGTCATACTTTTGATTTTATATCAACTCTCCTATGCTCATCTGTCCATTCTTGCCACCAGGCAGGTCCCAGTGCATTCAATCCTAGCACATGAAGCCTCATTGAATCAATCAAATTGGATTCTTGATTCTCAGATAAGCCTAGATCAGATTGCCAATGTGTGTACCTTCATGGATAATGTTGAGCATACATCACTGGTATCTGTCCATAGCATTGCATGGAAGCAGTGTGCAGATTGCCATGGCAGATGGTTCTGAAGTCCCTCAGGTACCAGGGGCAGAATGTTTCTGAATGCTTGACATCCAGGAGATTATCCTCTGCAGATTATCCTTTCATTTGTCTCATTTGGAGGTCCAATGGTGCTGTTTGACAATGAACTGCCCAGTGACAAAGTGCTCAAGATTCATTACAAAGTGCAAGCTGGGTTCTGATGTTCAGATCTGATGATGACAGGTTGGAGGAAAATATCCTCTCCATATCCAATTACCCAATGAGTTTCCTCTCCATATTCCATTACCCTATGCATTTCATCTCCGAATCCATAATTACTAGGTACAAACCCAACCCTGCTCAGGGATTGTAGCCATATTTGTACATCAAAATGGCCAATATCATGAACAGTTGATGATTTAGCATAATTGTCATATGACTTGTTTGGTTAGGTTTGATTATGTTACTTATGTACATAGGCTAGGTCTAATGTTTATTGATTATTTCTCTATGTATCTATTTCTTTTTCAGTACGTGAAATTCTTGTTTTTTAGTTAGGTGCAGAAGTGTTGTGGTATGCATAATTTCCAGTCAAAATGCCTTCTGTGTGTTTTGGTTGTGCTCCAGTTTGTTGCAAAATTATTCAATTTTTAATTGGAAGAAATCCTGCTAATTTGGATTTTCCTGAAGTGCCACAATCAGTGTCTTGAAAGTATGAAATTTGAGAAGACTCACACTTAATGCAAATGGCATTCACATCAGATTTGCTTTTTGACATCATTCAGTGCCACTGTTTCTTTTTATTTTGCATTATGAGTGAGATTTATATATTTAAAACCTTGTTTTCTGACAGCAGCACTTCCCAAATTGGTAAAGGCAGCAGCAGACAGACATCACCACCCCACAATCATCATCAGGGTGGGATTAAAGGCACTTCTTCAGATATTTTATCTCCGAAAACATTATCAGCAATTTTATCGACTTCACACACTATTTCACACTCAATCTCAACCACCAGAAACACAAACAACAACGTGCCAACAGCGCTTGCAAGACGGCATGCCTGTGCACTGAGTATAATGTTCTCCTGTTATTCCGACTCTAGAGCCGAGTCTCCGAAAATCTGCATTTGCATCACCCATATGGTGGGAAAATTTGAGTTTTAACACTCGCACGTCCGGCGGTCCGCGCCAACTTGGCATGTCCGGGGGCAGATGTCTGCCCGCCCCCCTAAGATCTCGAGAACTATGCTAGGTAGCGACAAACGGAAAACGGCTTTGGATAGCTGGTGACAAGCTCTATCGAAAGTATTTCGGTCATTTTCTCGCTCAGGTCAATATTTAGGTCACTGGGTCATCATATGTCAAATTCGACCAGATCGGGTGGGACCCTCAGATATTGGCACATATCTCAGGACCTGTAACAGATAGAAACAAACTGCAAATGCTATTCGACAGCCCTTGAAATGTGCTATCGACATACGCTGTGTAGTTTAAGGTCAGGTCAACAGATGGGTCACCGAAACAATGACCTCAGGTCAAGGTCATGGGGTAGAGTAGGAGGTCATGTAATATATCAATCGACACGTCTTGGCGATACAAGCACAATGACGGTAATTTCAGCCTTCTAGCTCAATGCATTGCGATATAATGCGCAGAAATGTGCTAGTGATTTCAGGTGACTTCAGCTGACCTTGGTGGGGCCACTGAGCAAAAATGTCAGCGATAGCATTGCGAATAGCTTCCAACTACACGCCATAACGGTTGGAGGTCATTCCGAGAGCAAATATGTAACCAGGAAACATTTGCATATTTTTCCATAGGCCTATAATGGGTACGCCATGGCCACGACCTGACCTCAGGTCAATGCTACGAAAAACCGTGATATACATATTATAGACCCTGATAAGGTCATGACGTGATATAAGTTTGAAATCAATCGCCCAATTATTGTGGGAGTGATGCCACCTAGAACTCGGATGGACGTTAGGTCATTTCGCCTGACCTGGTGACCTGACTTGAGATGACCAAGGGTCAAAAATTTCTGAGGATATGCGGAAAAGACCAATGAGCAGCCATGCGAGGTTTGGCCTTGCTAACCCGATTAGTATGGCGGCAAAGTAGGAAAAACCGCAGGGGGGCAGATATCTTTCCCCCCCCCCGGACGTGCGCGGGTTAAGAGACATCCTCCAGAGTCCATCGATCAGAATTTGCTGTGTTAGTGTTTTCTGTTCTGAAATCTGTCTGTCAACCAATGGATGCAAGGTATTTTTTATATGATGTCACAACCATTAGCAACTTTGAACATGTTGTTAACAGTAGCCCTTTTCACGACGGCCAATAAGCATCGGGATGCAATGTCGATGACTTCGTCTAGTATGAAGGGCATATCATTGAAATATATGTACTTTATCTGTATATATGGAATGTTCAAGAAGTTTTAACTATGAAGTAATCAATTCAATATTAAACTTAACCAACATATTCAAATTGTGGCACTGTTTGAATAAAGCGCTCAATTCACAGAAACAACTAGCCAATCTGGCCGCATTTGGCACCATGGCCGGGAGGTACGAGTTGTCGGATAGACCATAAATTTGCCGTTGGATTACCAACAAATATGCAAAATTAGGGAGAAAGTGGTAGTATATATCCTGCGGAGGAATATTTTTCCTTTTACGATTTATTTTATGGCTGTGAAGTACCTGTATTATGAATAAATATTGAAATACATAATTTCCAGATGCTACGATTCCCTCTTGACGCTCCCAAAAATATTAAATTCTCTCCACTTTACAAGCCGGTTGTTTTCAGTTGTAATGGCATCCGCTGTACCGCACCATACGTGGCTCCGTTTTTAAATATTGCTGTACTCCTACCTGAAGAACCCCTACTGTGGGGGGAGGGCATTTTGATCCTTGTCTTTGAATATCATACATGCAAGAAAAAACAAAGCATGAATTGTTTACAGCACCCAAAAGACCAAAACACTTCCAAAATATGCGCATCTGAGACAAACTTGTTTGTTGGCTCGCCTGACATATTTCAGCCATAAATGATGCAATCAGAGCACAAATAATGACATCATTTTTTAAAATGTGGATTATGATTCGTCCCAGCTATCATAAAGGGCCAATCACTTACTGCAGTTGAAGTTGTCTGGCGATATTGATCAAAGTGGTCGAGTGCTCGGAAAATTTGGCATTTGAAGACCGCTGAATTCGACAAACAGCTGTTGTCATCGAGTTTACTTCCGAAGTCAGGCTCGCTAGGTCTGACTTCCAGATTTCCAACTAGATGACGTCCCAGGTGCGGATGTGGGTGTACATTTTCAGGGTTTGTGCATAAACAAGCTGTTACTACTCCAAAAACTTGTCGTATTAAGTAACTGAACCTATTCTGTTTGTTTATTGATATCATAAATTGGTCCAATCTACAGACTAAAAGCTTTCTGATCAATGTAATTATTATGCCCTGACCCCACCATTGGGATGTCATGACGATTACTTCCCGCTAGTGCACGCATGAAACCGCCTAGTGTCATGCCACAAACACAAGACCTTGACTGATCCTTTGTGTTGTGCACCTCTATCACATCCGACTATGGCATGTGCAGTAGCAGAGGTGGGTTCATATTACATAGGGAATTGGCTGCGTAGGTAGGTATGCACTCTGAGCTGAGGGTGAAGTATTTTTGTTTGTTTTTCAAATGGTTAGTTAGTTATTTGGGCTTTAGGATGCTTCGACCAGAATGTTTTTCATATGGCTAGCCTTGTACTGAAACCAAGAGTGAAAGGAAAGCACATTGCTCTTGTGAGTTATGAGAGACAAAGCTGTGCTGATTATCAAGATTTGCTGCTGGGCAGTGCCATCCATTGTTCACTTCTTTGTTCCTATGCTTTGACATTTGATTTCACAGCATCTTTTTGCCCCAAGGTCATGTGGGTTCAGGAACAAGATAGAGCAAGGAGACCTGACATAATGAGCTACATAAATTAGAAGCAATCACTGATTAAAATTTTCACAGCAGTTTCAATAATGAAAGTTTTTACTATTGACACTGCTGAAATAAGTAGAATTAAACTTACAATCATTAGCAAAGAACAATATGCATTCTGATTTTTGTTGAGACTGTACCCAACTCTATAGGATTCCTCTATAGGATCTGGCAGCTGACACATGCCAGATGAAAAATTGGCACTATGGTTAAATTAGCAAAGGCTGCATTATAAGTCAATTTTCTGAGCAACAGCAGATAAAATGACGACAAAAGTACACTTCAATTGATACCAACAAAGTTCATACATCCATACCTGACAGTCCTGACATGCTCACAATACAAATTATGAATATTGACAACACATCTCATGAGTAGGAAGCTTGTGTAGCGAATGATTCACATATTGTGGTATGAGTTTTGGAATATAAAATAGTTCATTAAAATTATACTAAAGTCACTCCTTCTAACCCTGTTTCTTTCCACCACCAAACAATAATTGATGTCAACAAAAAGGTGCAAAAATGGATTGAAATAAATTCTCCTTAACAATAAATGTTGTATGCTATAATTTTTAGTGTGTATCTGGAATGTTTTAGTTGAAACCACAATCGCTTGGAAGGATCTAAAGCAACTAGACAGGAGAGCAAATCACCACTGTAAAACTGCCTAGTGATTTTGAAAGTTGTATGCAGATTAGGCAATTTTACAGCAGCTTTTTGCTCTTGGGTCATGTGGTCTCACAAGCAAGATAGAGGGAGAAGACCTGGCATAATGAACTGCATAAATTAAAAGCGATCACCAAATCTAATTCTCACATCAGTTTTAATAATGAAATAAGTTTTACTACTGACACTTCTAAACTAAGTAAAATTCAACTTACGAACATCAGCAAATTACAATATGCTTTCTGATTTACATGGAGACTGCACTCATCTCTACTGTATATGGCAGCTGACAAATGACTGCCCGATAAAACATTGGTGCTATGGTTAAATTAGTGGAGGATGCTGTTATAAGCCAACTTCCTGAGCAAAGGTAGAGAAAACGATAACAAAAGTATACTTAATCAATGTCTACCAAGTTAATAAATCCATACCTGATACTCCTGACAAGCTCACACCACACAACTAATAAATATTCACAACACACCCCATGAGTAGGATGCTTGTGCACTGACTGATTTGTTACCTATCGTCTATTGGGATATGGGTTTTGGAATACAAAATGGTTTAAGGAAAATTATACTAAAAACAATCTGTCTAAATGTTTTTTATTCCCACCACCAAGAAACAATTTTTGTCATAGAAAAGACTGAGAAAATTGATTGAAATCAATTATTATTAACATTAACGCTGGCTGTAACGATTGCACAATGGGTCTGCACTACCGACTGTAACGACAGCACGCACTGTCTGTACCAGCATACGTAGCAAGCGTATGTATGAACGTCCTCTACCTACCGTTTGGCAGTGGAACATGCATACTTTCTGTATGTACAGGTGGTGCCGGCTATGGTGGAGTGGAGGCCGATTGTGATCTCATTTGACCCTTAAGACATTGACCTGGGGTCATGAAATGCATACTGCAGCAAGTCACTACAGCTGTAATTCCTCCAAATTTTGTGCTCCTGGTTTCAGATCTTAGGTGCCAAACCCCTCCCCTGTGAACATTATGTGAGACTGAGGCATGTTGACCGGGGATCCTCTGCACTTCCTACTGTAGCATTGCTTGCATTCAAAATGTAACAGAATGTGGTGTGTATGGAACAGGGCTGTTGAAATAAACAACTTGAACTGGATATGGATGCAATGTTTCATGGGGTCACAAACCCTCACTGTGAGGTAGGTGTATGACTACTTTGGTTTGAAGATACCAAAAGTTGAATGCCTGCAGAAAGTGAGAGATCTTACAGTGGGGCAGAGTGAAGCTGTCATGGAACCATCTCAGTGGCTACAGTTCATCAGAATCCCTTTCAATTATTTCTGGGACAGGGACAGATACAAGGGGCACTGGGGGCATGTGTCACCAGTGTCCCCTCAGGTTTTCTGCCAGAGTTGCGCATTGAAAGAAGTCTGACCTTCAGTGCGACTGAATGCCCCTCAATTTTTTTTTCAGCCAGAAGCACCCTTCCAGAGACAAAGTTCCACAATGACAACTCTGGATGGTCCAATTGGACATTCACTGCATGAATAGGCTTTAATTGAGTATTTCCCCTCCTTACTTTCATGGATAAATATTATTGCATGAAGCAACTCATATGATAGCACAAAGTAATTTAAAGTGCAGCATTAACCAACGGCCCTGACCGCTAACAACTGTGTGATCAGGTAAAAACATAACATTCAATGTTATTTATCATCTTTGTAAATAACATTGAGGTAGGGCTGAGGAATAGAGTGTTCAAATTTGCTGATGACATCAAACTGGTAGGAGTGGCAAACAGTTGTGATCAATCTAGTAATATTCAACTAGACTTGGAGGACCTAAAAAAGTGGGCTGATCAATGGCAGATGTCTTTTAACTATGACAAGTGTAAGGTTATGCATCTGGGGTCTGGAGGTGAGACTTTCAGATATACAATGGGAGGGAGGGAACTGGATGTTATTGAAGAGGAAAGGGACTTAGGTGTGTTGGTTTCAAATGACCTTAAAGCAGAGAAACAATGTAGCTCAGCTAGGAACAGGGCACTCAGAATGCTGGGACTCATTAATAGAAGTGTGATGTATAAGAGCAAGGAAGTCATGAAAAACTGTACTTATCATATGTGCGACCCCACTTGGAATATTCTGTGCAAGCTTGGAGCCCCTACCTAGAAAAGATATAGACAAGTTAGAAAGAGTGCAACGCAAAGCAACTAAACTCATCAGTGGACTAGGTAGCTTAGAATATGGAGAAAGGCTTGTGGCATTAGATATGTACTCACTCAAGTATAGGAGATTAAGGGGGACATGATTGAAATGTACAAAATTGTTAAAGGACTAGATCAGGTCAATTTAAATGGTGCTCTTCAGTTTAAAGTATCACACAGGGGTCACCAACTCAGGTTAGACAAGTTGAGGTGTAGGACAGTTAGCGACAGCAGGTCTTCAGTCAAAGGGTTGTTGATCAGTCGAATGGGCTGCCTGCTGATGTTGTGGGGAGTTCCTCATTGAATGTATTTAAAAGTAGGGTGGACAAATTTTTTAGGCAGGAAAATCTTGTTTTTGATTTCTAATTTGGATGGAGGGGATAATATTTATGTTAAATGTGCACGGCACAGACCCCTTTAAGCAGGGGCTATGGTAGCACAATGGGTATGATGGGAGGAGCTTGCAATTGTTGAGGGTGTTATGCAATAGCAAGTGGATGATGCTCGATAGGCTGGGATATATAGCTTCCTAGGAACTTGGGATTAGGGATTGATTGGGGTGAGATTATGTACATTTCTAGTACCTTTTCTAGATAGGCTTAACCCAGATGGGCCCCTGTGGCTCTTATTAAGCCTTAACACTTTATGACTTTATGACTTTATAACGGAGCCAAGATTTGAACCCACCACCATCTGTACAGAAAGCAGATGCCCTAACCAACTGCGCCAATCGTCGACATGGTGCAGGCCGAATACGCAATGTATAGCATGCAGACTGAGATGTTTATTTCCTCGACGATCTCCGATGAAGCATTGCATGTTCTTTACATACCAGCTAACATGAAATGTTCTCCAATGTACTTTTTTTTAGTTCATGTCTGGAATGTTTTAGTTGAAGCCAGGAATGACCTGGAAGGATCAAAAGCGACTAGACGGGAGAGCAAATTGCCTCTGTAAAACCACCTAATGGCATTGAAGCATTCTTCAATACCTGGTTAATGGCCTAAAATGTAAACTAACAGTTGTCATTAACTAATTTGTGCTGGAGGGTACCTACCTGAACTGCTAGTGGATATCTAGCCCTAACAAGTTTCATCAATTGGCTTTATCAATTAGCACTAGCAGCTTTTATTAAGTCATTTTTCCAAGTAGCATGTTAATCACTGGTGCCATCTGCTACCAAACACCCAGTAACTACCCATTTGCTTAGGAATGCCGAAGAAGACAAATTGAAATGTACATTTTAGAGCAACTGAGGGGGACATATCTTCTGTAGCTTCCTGAGAGGGTAGGCAGACCCAAGTTTGGAATACTACCTTATGCAACTCCCCACGCGCAGCAAAGTAGATACGACTCTCCGACTTTCTTCCAAGGCGATCAGTCGATCAAACACCACAGCTGTGGTGGAGAATTGCGACCACACCGCGCGGCGAGAAGAGAAGGTGGTAGAAAATCAGGTTGAAAATCAGGCTGAAAAGCCATCGCAGCTTATGACGTCAGTACTTGAAGTTGGTACCCAGGATGCCACTATGGTAATCATCGTGCAGTTATGCCACAAATATTACGAATGAATTTCTGAATTCACCTCCGAATGACAATACAATTTTAGTTTCATTGATGAAAATGAACAAATGAAAAATAATGCTTAATTACAGTGCACATATATATTTTATGCATATTTTCTTCGTTGTTTAATTATGGTAAAATTAATAAGTATGGATCAGAGAAACCTGAATTCGAAACTCCGCATCGGCGCCTTCCATCTACCAGCGGCACCAACCTGCTACCTGGCGGACGGCAAGTAAAACACAGAAACGCGGCCGGTTTTAGGTTGTGCCCCTATGGTATGTTAATGGCGTTGCCCTCTGGGAATTCGGGGTTCATGGTACGTACTTCGCGTTTGCCTTTTTCAGTTCATTCAGTCATCACAGGAGGTTTGCACCAGATATCCACGATACAGAATTGATCAAGGAACATTCATGTCCTTTTCTGGCTCAAAGGGTCAGACGGCTGGCATGTGGCATTGACCTATATATGCATAGGTCAATGGCACGTGGTA